>SRMA01022584.1:4419-209229 GCA_007224835.1 Danionella cerebrum | reverse complement strand
AAGCCCTCCATAGCAACAAATTTTATTTTCGTCACTCAAAACAATTCTTAATATCTCACTGCACTCAATGTTTGTGGTTATACACAGAGAACAATGTAGTCAACATTCTTACCGATAATGGTGATGCAGCCGTTTTTGGTAGCTTCCACAACTCTGTCCATCATGTTCTTGGTTCCATGAGCGAAGTTGTCCCACTCGAACACACCGACAGGGCCGTTCCACACAATCTGCTTGGCTCTGCCTATAGCCTCTGCATAGTGCTTTGAGCTCTCTGGACCGCAATCCAGACCCTGTGAAGAAAGATGCCCAAATCCTTGTTCATTCCTACTACTTTACACCAAACAACAGAAGATGATAAGATCCTTTCCAGCTTACCATCCAACCTGCTGGAATACCCTCAGACACCGACGCAGTTCCTGTTGTTGCTTTCTCATCAAACTTGTCAGCAGTAACAAAGTCAACAGGAAGTGTGATCTTCACACTATTCTTCTCAGCCTTGGCCATGAGATCTTGAACAATTGTGGCACCCTCTTCATCATACAAGGAAGTTCCGATCTGAAAACAAGACAACAGTAATCAGTTTTCGACCACCGTGCTGCTCCCCAGCGATTTGTGATTCTTTGTTAGAAAATTAAAAACAAAACATACTAATACGGAGATTTGAGTGTTTAATTACTTAAAAATACCCTTCATTTTCATTGTAGATCTTATAGAATTTAAATAGATATATTTGGTGCAGCTATTTCAAAAAGTTCTGAGGATATTGCTGGAAAACAGTTTCAGTTCACTCCAAAGATCCGTGGTTATTAGGTAAATCATCCCCCGCCAACATGTTGGAGATATCATGTACAGAAAATTAACTCCTAAAGCATGTTTCTACCCCCTTGATGAAGAGCAGGGATGGTGTCCTCCATGTTGTATTCCTCCTTCTTTCTTTAAATTTAAAGAGTGTGATGCACAACAAAAAGTTTGTAGCTCTTACCCATGCCTCTGGATCACACAGAGGGCTGTTGTGCTGTGACTTGATTCCATGATTGTCTAGTGTTTTGCTGAGGAAGTGAGACGGAACCATAGTCTCAAAGATTCTCATGTTTAGGCTGATCCCTTCCCTTTTATCAGAATGAATTATTCATTGAAATGAAAAACAAAAAAACCTCTTTCTGAATTTTTCTATTCAGGCTCATACATAGTTGCATTTACAATGAAAATGACCGATCTCTCCATTCCATTTAAATGGAAAAGGCTGAAGGACACTTTTTCCCCAATGTAAAATAATAAATGACTTTTCTGAAAATTACATTTTATATGAAAAAAAAAGTTTTGGTGATAATCAATGGCAAAGCTCAACTGTGCTTTGAAGTAAACGATTTTCACAAAAAAAAAAGATGCATTTGAAAAAGTTTGTGCAGCTTGAGTGAAGTCTCAAGCAGCTCACCTCCATGTTCTGAAGAACCTTCAGAAAGGTAAAGGCCATTCCTCCACCAATGATCATCTCATTCACCTTGTCCAACATGTTGTTGATCAGCTGAATCTTATCTTTGACCTTAGCCCTGTATAACACAAACAAAAAAAATGAACAAAACTAATATCCCCTCAATCGTATGAATAAAAAAAGAAAGAGAATAAACTGGAAGCATATTTGAGCAATACAAAAATTTTGATGAGCAAGAAAAACATTCCTGAGTGACCTTTGCTCTTGGAACATGGTCCTAGATCAGAATCTGTAGAAGGCAACCAATGATTGTCCTGGGGTGGATGTTCAAGTGAGAAAAACTCAAATCAGTTCAAGGACAAGTTGTGCAAGAGTCTGAACTCTGAAATCAGTTTCACTCAACCTTTCCTCACAACAAGAAACACTCCTCTCGTAAGATAACAACTACCGCTATAGTAATTATTATAATTGGCTGCTAAATATCAGAACTGTGTCTGTGATTCAGACTTGTGCAGTGTGAAAAGTGCTCAGATTTTGAAGGGGGGGTATTATGCAAAATCTACTTTATTTAGCTTTATGTTGTGTTATAATGTCAGTCCCTCATTAAAAACGCACCTGAATCGTGACTTTGAATCATTTGAATAATATTTGAGTAATCTTAAATCTCCTGCGGTGGACATTGTAAGGTGCTAAAACGCTGTTTTGCGAAGCCCCGCCCCTTCTGTGTAGCTCCTCCTCTTTCCCCCGTCTGCTGCTGCATCGCTCCTCCCCCTCCAGCTCCCGCAAAGACTCGCGTCAACGGCTGAGGGAGTTACTGTTAGCAACAGCTGGTCTCACTACGTGTCGACGAAGCTCCTCGTTCAGAGTTTTCTCTATAGTTCTCTGGATTACAAAATAACTTCTACAAGGAGATGTATGTTTGGATGCCAAGGGGAGAACCCTCTCTTTACGCTTCCCGAGGACGACACGCTTCATCAAAAAATGATTAAAAACTTATGTATTATCTCATAGTTTAATTATGAGACATATTTTTAATTTCCTAGTAAAATGCTGAAACAAAATAGTGTAAATTTACAAGAGAATATTTACAGAGCAGACACGTCTTGAAAATGTCTCTGTACTTGCTCCGGTTCCGCCAAAAAAAACACTCACTTTCTGGGTCCTACATTAGGATCGTGTGCATCGGCTTGTACAATATCCTCCGTTGCCATTTTGCAAAAACACAATTTTAATGTTTTTACTATGAAAATGTAGCGGCGCTCGGAAAATGAAAACAAACGGTAGCAGTGCGCATGAAGTATGACGCACTGAAGGGGGCGTGTCGGAAAGAAGGAAGGGTCTCTTAAAGAGACAGGTAAATATCAGGGCGTTACGCGCAGCCAAGAGGACAAGTCAAATTTCTATGAGGTTGTTTATGACAAATACAGCGATTACAATCCAACTCTAGGTAAAACTGTTACTTGAGTGTGCTATCAAAAGACACGATATGCCTGAATAACATATAATACTCCCACCTTTAAATAACATCTGCAGCACATGAGATAGCTACCTCCGGGGCAACAGGAAGTTGGGGAGGAGTTACAAAGATATAGACAGAGAAATCAACAATGGCTTCTTCTCTGTCCAGGAGATAAATGTTTTCGTGAATGTTTTTTTGGGATAAAGTTGCTTGAAAATAGTTTTTCTAAAGAATTGTGAAACCTTCGGTCGCTAATCTATCGTGCAGTGTGAAAACATTTGTTAAGAGACCACTCTGAAAATCGTGCAGTCTGAACTCTGCGTAACACTCACCCTCCGAGGATGGCCAAGAAAGGCCTCTGTGGTTTCTCAAGGGCCATAGCAAAGTAGTCCAGCTCCTTCTTCATCAGAAACCCAGCCGCCTTCTGCGGGAGATTCACTCCAACCATGGAGCTACCGAGATATACACGGATCAGAAGTTATGTTTTAAGAGCCAAGTAAGTGCTATCGTTTCATATACTACGATGTAGGGAGATGGGGGCACCTGTGAGCTCTATGAGCAGTTCCGAAAGCATCATTGATGTAGACGTCACCCAGTTTTGAGAGGGAGGCTCGGAAAGCATCGATTTCTGCCTGGCTTGCTTTGGTCTGAAGAAGAGTTAATGGTATTAGAAATCGTTTGATACGATTAAAGCCAAAGTTGACAGCTCTATAATAGGTGTCTTGGGACAAAGTGAAGCATGGTGGATGCTATTTTAATGTTTGGGGCTGTATTTCCACAAATAGAGTCGGAGGTTAGGATGAATGCTGGGAATATCATAAACGCATCATGCAACACCACTAGCTACAGGTCACTGCTACAAAAGGATCTCAGCACTTGTGGTATATTCACATTACTGTTTCCCCATACATTCAGCGGTCAACATTTGTGAATTAATTTCCCTAGCCACCCATGTTTCATCAATCGTATGTGGCCAATCAGAAAGAAAAAAAAGCCTGCTTGCTTTCCTTAACAGTCTGTGAACTGTTACTCTATCCACTGTTACTCTTCTTCTTTTCCCAGCATGCATTCCAACCAGGGCTCAGAGAACCAGAAAAAGACACACCATCACTTCTGACCTTCCACCAAATGCCAATAGGTCATCTGCTTGCAATGTGTGTGTGTGCGTGTGTGTGGACATGCAACAATGCACGAGTCTGTCTGTTCGTTAAATTAACTATAGGTTTAAAGTGACTATTCATTTTTTCAACACAAAAGTAAAATATTAAATACATCTAAAACATTATAATTATAATAATAATAATGCATTTTTGAAAATCTATGATCAGAAGCAACCGTTTTACAGTTATGGCCCTTTTAAATCAGAACACAAACGTGATAAAAAAATTCAGACTTTATTATTATTTATTTATATATATTTTTTTCATATTAGTGCTACCAGAAAAAGTCTTTCTTGGTGCACCACTTTTCACGCGAGAACGCACCTCAATCAAAAACTATGTGTGCAAAGGGGAGCTTACACACATCTGACCGAACAAAGGGTGTCAACTAAGATGAGCTTCGAAATGCTGTATCGGATAGGGGTGTAACGGTACGCTAAAATCGTATTCGGTTCGGTACAGTGTCTTGGAGAGTTCGGTTCGGTTCATTCGGTTCGGTACAAAACAATAAGAACTTACATAATCTTTATTTTGAAAAGCTGCCAATACACAGTAGAATTCTTGCATAAAATAAATAAAAGTGACACATTTGGGTGATATTTTAAATAAATTGCACTCTTTATTAAGAAAAACACTTTTTTTTTTAAATAAAAAAATGAAATACTTGCAACTAGTTAGGATAGATTACCTATCCACATTTTCTGAAGAGAGCATATATCTGGTTATAATATCTCCAGCAGTAGAAAATGTTAGATGTGTTGCCTGCCCGATCTCCGTGGAACAATGTCGGCATACAACTTTACATTTATCCACTCGTCTATTCCCGTTATGTATTTTAACAGAGAAGCCAAAGTGTTCTCAAACACGAGACCGTAGTTAGGTGAGAGGGTCTTCAAGCTCTGGCTTCCCTTTCGCTTTTGCCATGTAATTTTCCTTCTCGCGCTCGTGACTCAATAGCGTCCGTGTGGAAACTATCTCCGTGGAACAATGTCGGCATACAACTTTAAATTTATCCACTCGTCTATCCCCGTTATGTCTTTTAACAGAGAAGCGAAAGTGTTCTCAAACAGGAGACCATAGTGTGGTGAGAGGGTCTTCAAGCTCTGGCTTTTCTTTCGCTTTTGATATGATTCTCGCGCTCGTGCTCGTCAGTCAATAGCGTCCGTGCGGAAACTCGCCTAGGAACATTGTTCCGCTGCGCTTAATATCACGCTGATAATACATTTATATTATTTAATAAAAATACCGAATACCGAAACGGTACGCAAGCGTCCCGAACCGAACAGGCCGTACCGAAACGGTTCAATACATCCCGTGAACCGTTACACCCCTAGTATCGGATTAGTTTTTCGCAAGGAAAATAATCAATGAACGCTTGCACTTTTGACAAAGTGAGTAGGATTTAAAAGAACTGCTCAGTGGCGCTCGTTCCAATTTTTCATAGGGATTTTGTACAGGAAAGAAATAGCGGACCCCAAATCCTCTCTTTTCTCCACATTTTTGTCAAACAGCTCCAGTGATCTGCCACTTGCAGTATAAACTCCTCGACATCCACAATTTTTTTTCTGTGTTCTTTGATTTCTTCTCTGTCGTCATCTTCTTTCCTGTTTCCCCATGTCGTGCAAAGTGCATCTGTTGTACAGTAAACGGCATCTTCAAGCTGGGATTTTATATTAGTATTTCCACAATGCAGAAGAAGAGCGCCCTGCTGAGAAAACCATCTGAAGACTCATGTGAATCTCAATTCGGATCGGTGTATAGACGACTTAACAGTGATTTTTTTTATTTTTTTTTTTTTTATTAAATATTTCTCAAAAATGTGGATATCCTTGAATCTGAATCTTCAGCAGGAATTCTTTACTGCTTTGATTGGTCAACTGTTTTTAATTGTTGGTTTAATCAAATGTAAGAAAATTCTCACAGATATAAAGCAACCTGTAGCATTGTCAAATGCAGTAATCGTCACCAGGCAATGAATGCTTTGTTTGTTTGTAAATAAGTGCTGTGGTGAACTTTGCAACCATCATCTACCAGAAGTGTCGAATACAAAAACTGACCTTGTTTCCGGATGCATCTTTGCCCTTTCCCTCTTCAGCCAAATGGAAACGAAGGTTTTCCAGCAGAATGACAGAGCCAGCTGGTGGATCAGCACAGACGTTCTCCACTTCAGCACCCACACAGTCCTTCAGGAACTGAACATCTCTAAACATAAACACACACGGGTTCTTAAAAAATAAAAAAGATTTACATGTATGTGTACCACAGCGACATACAGTTCTGGAGTAAACATAAGCAGTTTGGTACTTTAACTATTTAAAGTTGACATCCAATTTTCAGAGCAATATTAACCTTTGCAGAACCTGCAGATGGTGAAAAGCTGTGGACACAGCACCACACTTTGTATAGGAAAGTGTAACCGAAGTCGAAAGAAATGTCACAAAGGGACAAAAATTGAGTTCTTGTACCAGTCTCAGGGCCAGGTACAGTTTTTTTTTTTTTTTTGGTTAATGTATTAGACAAATAAAAACTTTGTTAAAAATTTCAGTGTGCAATCATTTAATTCGTTTACATTTATTTGGACCCAACAATGATTATAAAAATTTATTTAAAAATATTAAAAGGCTATGCAAAACACCACATCTCTGCTTTCAAACAAGTGACTATCTAAATGAAGACCATTATTATTGCGTATTTTCAGAGGCTTAGTTGACCAGTCCTACTTTCTCAGCAGGTTCTTGAGTTCTGCAGCCACCGGCTCCAGAGAGTATTTGGCGGGCATTGGGACACCATCCGGACGGCCCAAGTGGCTCATCAGTACCACAGCTTTGGCCCCATTATCCAAACAGTGCTGAATGGATGGCACTGCAGCCTTGATTCTAATGAGATCGACACATTATTAGTTAGAAAATCCACCGCACAACAAAAATCATAAACATCGGAGCTCAGTAAATTAAGATCAACACACTGTCTAAATATAATGTGCCATTAATAAAATCTCACCTCTGGTTATTTGTTATAGTCTTGTCCTTCATGGGGACGTTGAAGTCCACCCTGTTGCGAGAAAAAAAAAAAGTGTGAATTTTATTTTATTTTCATTAACAGAAAGCTATGCATTTTGTTGTACATATTCAACTAAGAATAGATATATATAAAATCACAAACCCCATGTCTAAACCAGGTGTATCAAAAAAAGCCCATTACAGCTAATCACTGTAAATTTAACATCATACTCTTGTAACAGATATGTGCTGTTACAGTTATATTTATGGTAAGATTATGCGCATAGTTTTAGGCAAGCCTTATGTTACTATTAAAATGAAAAGGTAAAAATACACATTTATAAAAAAATAATTATGGTGCTGTAACATTGCTCAACATGTTGTAGGTTGTCCTGAAATGCAACAACCACGACAAATGAAGGATTGTGTCCTACCTGACTCGCTTACTGCCTATCGGCTAAAATGAATTGTATGTAGCAAATCATTTAAAACATACTTTGCTTTTCAGGAAACAGGAATTTCGGATTTATTCTTAAGAGGTCAGTCTGCATTTTCAATTAGTGTGGATCTGAGCGATCAGGGTGGTGTGAACGAGGAATAAATCTACAGTCTATTGCAAAAATGCATTAGTTGTTTCTCTTGGTTCACACCAAATTAAACAAACTAGAGATGTGAAAGCACCCCAAGTCAACTTAAATTCTTCTGTTTCTCTGTCGGACCACGTTTTCTTATGGATCATTTCCCGAATATCAGTGCTCACAGTTATATGAATCAATTTAGTAACCTTTGGTTGTTAATTTATAAACTTAATGTGAACACCGAACTTCGAACAGTGGGGGGGGGGTCAAACTGTGCTGTATTTTTCTCCTGAATTAAAAAAAAAAAAAAAAAAAACACGGCTGCACGTTCACGCTGTTTCCATGACGACAAGCGGTTACGTAACACGGTGAAAGCCACCACACCACAGTACTGACTGGCTGCAGGATAGAACTCAGTTCTGACACTGATTTAAACACCTCAAATATTTAATCGTGTACCCAATAAATATTACAACACTTACAAAGCAGACAGCGAGTGGTGCAAAAGCACATCGTACAGCTTAGAAATGAACACAAGACCCTCATTTGGAAAGCAACAACTCAACTTTAATGTTACTGCTCTAGACCTGTATTTATTTATAGGAAGTGGATAAATGCTAAACAAACCCGCAAACTGGGCGAGGTAGAATTGACGGTCATCCAAAAAATATTGACCGTGCCTGGAATACCAAACGTAATTTATGCTAACAGAGACATAACGTTTGCGAGTTCGTCGAATCTGTTGATAACATTTTATTTGCTTAAATTAATTAAAAATACACCGGGCATGCCTCTGTCGAAAACTGACAAATTCACACTGAATTAATGATTAATGAAAACGGGCCGCTCATTTGTAACGTTATTATGCAAATGAAGCTCTCTGGCCGTTTGACATTTGTACCTTGGAGGTGTCATTTGATGAAAGCTTTTTTTTAAGCGTGGGGTCAAAACAATGGGGTCATATGTTATAATACAAGTCTTCCCATAAAATACAAGTTCACATAAAGACCTTAATCGAACATAGAGCACATGTTATAAGGCTATCTGCCTTCCTGCACGTATCTGGAATCCCTAAAACGTGACTCGTGACAGATGCACTTCCGGTTATCAATGGCCGAACTTTACGGCGTTCATATAGATAACCTTCACAGATGCACATGATATAAGATTCCTATTAAAATTAAATCTATTTAACACAAATCGTAAACGCGTTGGGTGTACGGATAATAACGGAATTCTTATTAGATGGCAACTCAAGACTCACCTCATAATGACGCGCTTTCCTTTTACATCCACCTTGTCCAACGTGAGTTTGTTTGAAAGGGACATGTTTTCCGTAGATTTGCTTCGAAACTCTCTGGAGCTGGAGTGGCGCAATGCTGAGTAGGTTCCCGAATGAAAGACCGTCCCTGGTTTGATGCTGTTGAACGCAGTGTGGGCGGGTCTAATGTGCAGTTCTGAATCAATGTTTATTGGGCCAATGGAGTGTCAATCAAAACATCACCCATACGTTGCTTTGCTGCACTCTATAAAACTTGAATAACGTCGTATTGTATTTATCCAACAGTAAAAAACTGTTTAGCGTCAGCAAATTTCATTTTACGCGGATGAATGTTTTGCATTTAAATGAAGAAAAATAAGTATAATGCTAAGAATATAACTGATCATAATTAACATGTTAGCCACACTCTTTAATGCTTAAATAGTTTAGAATAAAAGGAATTTTATGTTAATATATACAGGTATACTATTTAATAAACAAGATTAAAAATAAACTAGTTGTAACAAAATTGAGGCATTTGATATTTGAATAACTAAAAAAAGTGTCTGCATAGAAAATGAAAATATTCATGGATGACAGTATTCACTATTACTATTGTAAATTAAAAGCATGTTTGCAATGAACAAAAAAACAAACGAACAGAAAAGTCTCAAAAAATATTTAAATCTTTCACAAAAAAATCTATTCAAGAAAAATTATTTTTATTCGACTAACACCAGAAGTGGAAAAACAGCTTGTAGTTGCTTTGATTTTTTTACCTGGTTCATTGCGGTTAGCTTGTCATAGCAAACATGTTTCCTCTGCGAGTGCTCTTTATGTTAAATGTAATAAAATCAGACCTGAAATACAGTTTTGCAGCTAAATGCAAATAAACCCTCAACTTTCTACTTTAATTTTTTTACATAGCATTAACTATTTAGCCAACGGGTTGTAAAGTGTGTCCTGACAATCTACTGCCATCGTCTGGTGGAATATAAAATACCCTGTCTTGTACTTCAGGCAATGGTAAAACAGCGGAAAATTGTAAGACTTCTAAGGCTTCAGATTTGGTCTTAGATACCAAAATAAAATGTTACTACATTTGGGCATGCTTAAATAAATCAGCCGTTCAAATATTTGAAATGAACAAGACACTTAATCTTAAGGACTTGATCTTAATTTATAACATTTTTACAGATACAGAGGTGGGGAAAAGACCATCTGTGAAAACGGTCTCCATTAGTGGAAAAGAATGTCTGCCGAGTATTCAATCCTCTTCTTCTCTTTTGTATGGCATGGGCTGCATCCTGCCAACAGGTGACAGGTTCCAATAGATGCCCGTTGAAGTGATCAACTACAGAACATGACACAAAAGTCCATCAAAACTTTCAATTAAGGCAAATGGAACACATGAGAATTGTGAGTGCAGTATCTCACGTATGTCCAGGTCCCAGTGCAGAATAATGCTCCACCAATAATCAGAGGGAAACCATACTTTCTATGAAACGCTTCGTGGGGACTATGCAGCTGTCGTACAGCCACCCGTCGAGCACTTTGACCTGATTTCAATGGAAAACAAAATTAAACACAGAATTTACGAAAAACACTTTAGTTTCTGTTGTTATTTTTTTCTGTGAATAAACTACCACAAGAACACACTTTAGATTCACTTGTGTAATGCAACGTTAACATTAACGTTAGTTTGAAACTATCCAATTTTGAAATACTTTCAATTAACTGAAGAACTATGCAGAAAGTAACATTTCACGAGAACTAGCTTAGCTTTAGCATGCAGTAAAACATCAATATCCCCAATAAATAATCCCGTAACAACTGGATGTGGGAAAATTGTAAATGAAAGGTTCTTGATAAGCATTTAACTTACCACTGAGGTTCAAAGCAGCTTTAGCGAAGCGATACATGTTTGAGTCTCTGAACAAATGACAGTAGCGAAAAATACCCTTGAACTGAATTGGAGAAACAAAATGGCAGACCGGAAATAGACAATTTCTGTTGTCCCAATCCAGAAGTGTGCATCCTCCCGAGTGTGTATTTCAAGGCCACTTACGTCACAACGGTGCGCCAAGTCTGTCTCATTTCGCCAAAACTCGAAGGGTCCTTAAAATGCACTCTTGAAATGCGTCCTACTTTCCCCTGAATTCCGAGGATGCATCGCGACCATCCTTCGTGGCCTCAGATATCCCACGATACTTTGCGGTTTTTCCCCCATTAGAATCAACACAAAACACACTTGAATTTGTATTTACATATAACAGATTTTTTTTTATATAAAGGGCGGTATATTCAAGCTTTAAATGCTGGTAGTGATAGGCGAATTGTAAAACATATTTTATTTTTAACATTCATTGTAATCATTAACACATGCAACCAACTAAATGTTAACTAAGTATTGGTGGATGTATATATGTTTTAAGAAGCAGACGAAGGAGTTTATAAAACTTAAACAGAATGAAGCTAGAACAATATACTGGCTTAAATTACACACAACATAAAATAGAAAATAAATGTGGGAAATGTTTTTATACAATGTATTCAAAATAAGAAAAGACAAAAAGAAAGAAATAGAACAATTAAAAATAAACACTAAAACCCTAGAAATTAAATTAAACAACGAAAGAACTTATAGTGATCTTTAAAATTTAATATATACAAAAACATAAATATAAAAGAATCACTTAAAGAAAAATATTAATAATACAAGAACGTTTCATTCATTCAATTCGGGATCCAAACTACTGATCCAGCTGGTGGCGCTAATTCACCATAAAGCAAGCTGCCAAAAAACAACAGAAGAAGAATCAGAGGCTCGCCGTCCCGTTTACCAGCCTTCGGAGGATCCTCCCAAGCCGTAGTCTTAAAGTCTGTGTAGCAAGAGCCCTCCTAAGGGTTTTGAAACCTAGATTGGGACACAGCTTCCGTCGGCTGCAGCGAGGGCGGGTCTAATGTGCAGTTCTGAATCAATGTTTATTGGGCCAACGGAGTGTCAATCAAAACATCACCCATACTTTGCTACACTCTAGTTAAAACACGAATAACGTAGTATTGTATTTATCCAACAGAGCCTCAGCAAATTTCATTTTACGCGGGTGAATGTTTTGCATTTATAAAAAATGAAGAAATATAGTTATAATGCTAAGAATATAACTGATCACAATTACCATGTTAACCATACTCTTTAAAGCTTAAACTAATACTTTGATATAAAAGGTATTTTATGTTAATATATACAGGTATACTATTTAACAAACAAAAGAAAATATAAACTAGTTGTAACAAAATTAGTTCATTTGATAAGTATCTGCATACAAAACGAAATTATTGTATATTCAAAGCATGTTTTAAACATATTTAAGACTGGTTTCACAATCTATTCAGGAGACATACTTTTTATTCGACTAACACCAGAAGCAGCCAAATAGTTTCCAGTTGCTTTGATTTTTTTTACCTTCATTGCAGTTTGCATGTCATTGTAAACATGTTTCAGCTGCGAGTGCTCTTTATGTTAAATGTAATAAAATCAGACCTGAAATACAGTTTGGCAGCTGAGTGCAAAACCCCCTCAACTTTAATTTTTTAAGAAATTGTTTGTGCAGATAGTGTCTCAGCCAATGATTTGCAAAGTATGTCCTGACATCTACTGCCATCGTCTGGTAGAACATAAAAAAACACTTTTGTATTTGTATACAGTGGTACCCCGAGATACGAAACTAATGCGTTCGAGGGTGACGTTAGTATCTCGAACGTTTCGTATCTCAAAGCAAGTTTTACATGTAAAACTCCTAATCCGTGCAACGGCTCTCAGAAACAACCGTATAAGTAGATGGGAAAAAAAGGAAAACCAGAGAAAAATCAAATAACGTTTCTTCAAACCTTAACCCTACACATTGTTAATGAATGATAATTAAACAGAATAAAACACATAAAATACGTAATATGTACACAAATGTGAAACCTTACCTTGAGAGTGAGGCGATGTGTCGGAGGAGGTGGCGGAAGAGATTTCAAGATTACAACACCTTGACTCTAACATTTGTTATAGTACATTATTGGTAATCTATACATAATGTTTCACTTGATTTAAAGTGTTTTAAGGTGTATCAGCCCCTTAAAGCACAGTTTCTTCAAAAGGAGAAAGGGGCGCAAGGACGCGGAAGTGCAGTGCGACGTCACACAAACAAGTGGAAAATAGAGCAGAAATGTTTGTTATTGTTCGTATCTCGAAGCAAAAAAATTTCCAGTGACAACTTTCATATCTCGGGGTACCACTGTACTTCAGACTATGGTCAACAGTGCACAATTATAAGAGTAGCAATTGTAATACAAACCAAAGGCTTCCGATTTGATCTTAAATTATAACACTTAATCTTAATTTATTACATTTTTACAGCTGTAGGAAAAAGACCATCTGTGATAACGGACTCCATTAGTGGAAAAGAATGTCTGCTAAGTATTTAATCCAGGGCGTGAAATGCATTCATCACTCTTCTTTCTTCCCCGACAAGCTCTCTGGTTGCGACGAGGTCAACATCTTTGGGATACCTGTTGCAGTGATCAACTACAGAACATGACACAAAAGTCCATTAAGACTTTCAATTAAGGCAAATGGAACACATGAGAATTGTGAGTGCAGTATCTCACGTATGTCCAGATCCCAGTGCAGATTGATGCTGCAGCAATAATCAGAGGGAATTCATACATGGCTTTACCATCTCCGTTGGGACCATGCAGATGTCGTACAGCCACCCGTCGAGCACTTTGACCTGATTTCAATGGAAAACAAAATTAAACACAGAATTTACGAAAAACACTTTAGTTTCTGTTATTTTTTTTCTTCGGATAAACTACCACAATAACACACTTTAGATTCACTTGTGTAATGCAACGTTAACTAACATTAGTTGGAAACTATCCAATTTTGAAAAACGTTCAATTAACTGAAGAACTATGCAGAAACTAACATTTCACGAGAACTAGCTTAGCTTTAGCATGCTGTGACATCAATAACCCCCCAAAAATAATCCCGTAACAACTGGATGTGGGAAAATTTTAAATGAATGGATCTTGATAAAAATAATTTAACTCACCACTGAGGTTCACAGCAGCTTTTGCGAAGCGATACATGAGTCTCTGAACAAATGACAGGAGCAAAAATACCCTTGAACTGATTTGAAGAAACAAAATGGCAGACCGGAAATAAACAATAGCTGACTGTGTCCCAATCCAGAAGTGTGCATTCTTCTTCTTCTTTTTCCGTTTGACGTTGAGGTGTATTATCGCCACCTACTGGAGTGTGTACCAGAGCGTTCCCTTTTCCTTCAGAAGTATCCCATTATTTATAATCTCTTATTTATGTTCTCTTTAAATAGCTTAATAAACTTTTATACTATTTAATAAACAAAAGAAAATATAAAGAAGTTGTGACAAAATTTGTGCATTTAATCTGCATAGAAAACAAAAATTTTATAAATTCAAAGCATGTTTAAAACTGCCTTCACAATCTATTCAGGAAATACTGTTTGTTCATTCTTTTTAGAACACCAGAAGCAGCAAAACATTTTCCAGTTGCTTAGATTTTTTTACCTTGTTCATTGCAGTTTGCATGTCATTGTAAACATGTTTCAGCTGCGAGTGCTCTTTATGTTAAATGTAATAAAAACAGACCTGAAATACAGTTTTGCAGCTGAGTGCAAAACCCCCTCAACTTTCAACTTTCATTTTTTAGAAATGGCAACATTTTAGAAATTGTTTGTGCAGATAGTGTGTCAGCCAATGAGTTGCACAGTATGTCCTGACATCTACTGCCATCGTCTGGTGGAATGTAAAATACACTTTTGTATTTGTATACTTCAGAAACTGGTCAACAGTGCAAAATTGTAAGAGTAGCAGCTGTAATACAATCCAAAGGCTTCAGATTTTATCTTAAATACCAAAATAAACTAACTACATTGAGGCATGCATAAATAAACCAGCCGTTCAAATATTTAAAACGAACAAGACACTTAATATTAATTTATTACATTTTTACAGACCCAGCTGTGGGGAAAAAAAGACCATCTGTGAAAACAGAATGCATTAGTGGAAAAGAATGTCTGCTGGGTGTTCAATCCAGGGCGTGAAATGAATTCATCACTCTTCTTTCTTCCCCGACAAGCGACGTGGTGAAAACAAGGGCTGAGATGCCAAGGGTGTCAGGTAATATTGGAAACCGTTTCTAGTGACCACCTACAGAACATGACACAAAAGTCCATTAAAACTTTCAATTAAGGCAAATGAAATACGTGAAAATTGTGAGTGTAGTATCTCACGAATGCCCAGAGCGCAATGAAGATCGCTGCTCCAGCAGCAGCCAGAGAGAAATCATGCTTGCCATTAAACTCTTCGTTGGTTCTATGCACCTGTCGTACAGCCACCCGTCGAGCACTTTGACCTGATTTCAATGGAAAACAAAATTAAACACAGAATTTACGAAAAACACTTTAGTTTCTGTTATTTTTTTCTGTTGATAAACTACCACAAGAACATAGCTTAGCTTGTGTAATACAACGTTAACTATCTAATAACTATCTGTAATCTAATTTTGAAAAAACGTTCAATTAACTGAAGAACTATGCAGAAACAGTTCACGAAAACTAGCATAGAGTTAGCATGTAAGATACAATCAATAACCCCGATAAATAATCCCATAACAACTGGATGTGGGAAAATTTTTAAATGAAGGGTACTTAAAACATTTAACTTACCACTGAGGTTCAAAGCAGCTTTTGCGAAGCGATACATGTTTGAGTCTCTGAACAAACGACAGGGGTACAAATATCCTTGAACTAAATTACGGAAACAAAATGGCCGAACGGAAATAAACAAAGAGATTAATGCGCATGCGCATTGTAAGGTCAACGACTTATTTTTAACAGCAATAATTGCCTAATATTGTTTAAACAGATATTACTTAAATATGTGTGGTCATTTAGTTTGAGTTTTTAAATGACGTATATCATGTATGGCTTATATATTTAATTATAACGTTTTAATTGAATTCGTACTAATACATATTTTATTCAGCACAAAAGCGGTATTGTATTGTTCAGGCGTATTGTTCAGGCGTATTGTTCAGATTCTTCAAATCTACAAATATTGCAATTTGTCCTTTGGATTCATATGTGTCAGGATGGCCGAGTGGTCTAAGGCGCCAGACTCAAGAGACATTCTCTTCCGTAGAGGCGGGTATTCTGGTCTCCGAATGGAGGCGTGGGTTCGAATCCCACTTCTGACATGAAAGTTTTTTTTTCCTTTTTTTTTTGCTGTAATAAATACAAAGTAATTTACACGTGCGGTAGCTAAGTCAGTAAGTAAGTAAACGATATTTCTACAGCACCTTTTTCAGACGTGCTTTACAAAAAGAGACAGCAGCATAAAATACAAGGCAGTAAACGTTAAAGTTACAGTCATGTCATAGCAGTCCAAAGTCTAGTGGACCTGAAACGCCTGCTTATAAAAAGAATGAATTTACAATATACTAGTGGTACCCCGAGATACGAAACTAAGCTGTTCCAGGGTGGCGTCCATATCTTCAACATTTTGTATCTCGAAGCAAGTTTTACATGTAAAATGACTAATCCGTGCAATGGCTCTCAGAAACAACAGTGGAAGTAGATGAAAAAAATGGTAAACCAGAGAAAAATCAAGTAACGTTTCTCCAATCCTTCAATCTACACATTGTTAATGTAACAAATGATAATTAAACAGAATAAAACACAAACAAAATACGTAACCTTGACTTGAGAGTGAGGCGATGTGTTGGAGGAGGTGGAACGGGTGTCAGAAAACATTATGGCACTATGTATGAAAGTTAACTTTCCCGAGATATTTCACGAATTATGAACATCAACACGGTTTCAAGCACAGAAGAATACCGAGCGTGTGAGAAGGGATGGAGAGACACTTCTGAGAATGCATTTTACAATTACATGGTTTCTCTAAGTTGCGCTACAGAAGAGCACTTTCCACGTTATGAACGTTTTTTTTAAGGCGTATCAGCCCTTTAAGGCACACTTTCTTCAAAGGGAGAAAGGAGCGCAGCGCGGGGTCACACAAACAAGTGGAAAATAGAGCAGAAATGTTTTTTATTGTTCGTATCTCGAGGCAAAAAATTTCCTTGAACATTTCATAACTCGAAGCATTCGTATCTCGGAGTACCACTGTATTTTGTATCAGAAAAGTTAAATGAGCTCAAGTTTATTGGATTAAATTCTGTTTAAGTGTTCTTTTCAATACTAGAAGGCAATCATATTTTCACCCAAAATAAAAGCAGATAATTATTCTGAACTTTTACTGCTCCTCTTTAATTAAGATTTCTTCAGAATGTATTTTCACACACATGGATCACCATTACGAGACACAAATTCACAAATAATATTTATAGCATGCATTCCAGCCTTCTTTTTTTATAAATATACAAAGTTGTTTAAATTAGTTTTATCATTCGCTTTTAAATTATAACTTACCGTAAATAGTGTAGAAATTTTAAGCTTAATAATCAAAATTGTGGATTTCGACCTAACAATCCTGTTTACACTATGACTGAGTTTATAGGTCAAAAACTGTTAGTCCTGAAATAAGAATCCACACATCTTACTTAAATTGAAATCGCATTACAAACAACCTGGGTAAAAAAATCATAGTACAATCACTAAAAATGGTGTTCTGTAAACCAAATGTTTCATAAATTGTTAAAAGGTACTGAACTTTCAGCCAAACGCCAATAGATATGAACAAAATTCAGTTAAACAGTTTTTAAATGTAGTTCTTAAATGTAGTTTAGATCAGCAAACGTACACATAACCTAAAGTACCATTCATACTTTATTATTTATAAACACTGCTTCATTTGCTCAAACTGTGGTGTAAGAGTTCAACAAATATGGAGCCACAATAAAAATAAATCAAATTGTTTAATAAAGAACATTTAGAACAGAGATGATGATGACTTAGTTACACTCAAAAATATTATCTCATCATGGAATGTCTCGAAACTATAAACTTCCTGAGCAATTGTTAAGCCTTGTATGTGCTGAGTTTGCTCCAATGCCTTTCGTCTGGTCTTAAATCACTTCAGAGACACTAGTTTCACCAACACCCCAGCAAGAAATCTCAATTTTTAACATAATATGGTTAGATTATAAAAGAATGCTAATAAAATGCATGAGATCACATTCAAATTGTACAGCAAGCCATTAACAAAGAATGTCTTTCCCCAAGAATTCTTCAAAATACAAGATTACAGGTTAAACGGTTCTATAGGAAGCCCAAATACTAGATTAGCTTCAGAATACAGTGATATGAGGTGATGTTGAAACACATATTGCGCTGTAATTAAGGTCACAGTGATGACGCAGATGAAATGAACTGGAGTTCCAGACAAAACAGTCCTATAGCTCAAAGGACTGGAGCAAGTCTAGGGCTTTTAGCAAATACAGAAGGTAACTAATCCTTCTTTTTGTCCTTGACTTCCTCGTCGTCTGTGTACTCTGTTGGTTCTTCTCCAGGTTTAAGAAGCTTCCCAACATAATCGTATTTTTCTGAGGAGGAAAAGAAAAGCGTTAATGTAGCGGGGTGGAACGAAGCAGAAGTGTAAAGTGCAAGGTGTCCTTGGCTCACGCGTGAATTGGGTCTCCCACTCGCTCAGGCTCTCTTGCTGCATGGCATTGAGATCTGAGAGGTCATCGTGAGTCTCTTTCAAGGCCTCTTTCTCCAAACAAAATGTGGCAAGGCCTCTGGAGGCATCTCTGCCAGCGAACACGCCGTATGGACCATCTGGAAAACAACAAAATGGTTGTTAGGAATCATGACTTCACCATATACTACTTATATGTGTGCTAGGCTTGGGGGGGTATCCAAATTTTGATACCGTCAAACCGTCTCCCCATCTTACCTCGGTATACTGTATTACCTTGGATAATAAAAAAGCCCCTACGAGTTGTGCGGTCCTAAATAAGTGACTAAATAATTGCATTAATGAATAAATAATTGAATTAATGAATATGACAAATAAATTAATAAATGCAATGAAGTGTGGGGTATAACCAGCGTTGCCAAGTGGAGCTTATCATGGTTGGGGCTATTAAGCTTTCATACAGTGCAAACGAAGAGGGAGCGTACTTTTTGGAGTAAACACCTCCAGAAAGAGTAAGATCAAATTGTTACCATAGGTGGTTCACCTCGACGGGAGATCAGGTAGCGGACCTTAATACTGCCTCAAAATGGCGAATCGACTCGGCAGTGACCTCAGAACCCCTAACTGGCGAAATCCTGCGGGATTTGACTCGATCGACAGCATTAGTGGCAAGGCCAGCTGCTGTGCCCACCCGAGGTTGGGGTCCTTGCAAAGCACATGTGTGTGTGGTGGGATTTTTGAACATTGTGGGTCTTTCTTTTTAATTTTGTGCACTATTTTATATTGGTGTGTATGTGTGTGACAGAATGGATAGGCAAAAAATAACGAAATTCCCAACCTCTGTCTTTTTTTTAATGGGAAAAAAACACAATTTTAGGTATTAACTAAATTATATTTAATATTTATTCCTTGTCTTCTATATAAATGCGTTGTTTTTATGACGTATAAAGGTATTGAAACTGTTGCTATTAGATCCTACGAATTTCTACCCAAGCCAAATGTGCACACAGTGGAAATGAATGAGGTTTCCAACACACAGCTTTCCATCTTGGAAGCTCACCAGGAAGTGACAGATCCTACAGTTTGTCGAACGACTGCGTGCGACTGAATCCAGAAGTCAGCAAGTCCCCCCACATTTGTTTTTAAATGTATTTATTGATTTATTTTTTGGTACTCATGTCTTTAAATTATATTAAGACTTACATTTTTGAAAAATGAGGGGAGTATTTTTTGAGTGACCGCAATTGACGCTCTATTGACTTAGGTAACAATAACCAGTCGACACCTTTCGCCAAGTTATCTTCTATATGTCTAGCACTTCCAAGACGGTAAAGTTTGGTTAGACGAACAAAGACCCTTCATCAGAATCCTACCAGTGATGTTACAACAGCTTTGCCTACGTTGTATAAAGAGAATACACATGATGTCAATGTCCGGTTATGTACCTTCCAGGAATGTCAGGGATTGAATGGCAAAAGGCCTATTCATGTGTTTGACTTGCACAAACACTGAAAACCGGGAAAAGCTGTTGTGCTATTGACGAAAACGAAAGAGCTCTGCCATATCGGATCCATTTTTCACTAGGAGAACTACCAAGGACAGCTGGCTTTTTGGTGATGTGAGTAGGACTTAAAAGAGCCAGTGGTTATCATAAGGGTATGAAAATCTGATCCATATTCTGATTAATGTTTGAGTAAAAACATAACTGATGGGTTTTTTGTTATTCAACACATTTTGAGGGTATATTATTGTGAAATGGTATGGTAACAGTCTTTTTAAATATTTATGAAGTTTTGGTATTTAAAAACGACACAAAAGCTAAAAGATATTTAACTAAAAAATATTCTCACGTCATTCTTAATCTGATGTATCCACACACAACCTTTCTCCGACTTCTGTTAATAATTTACTGATGACCAGCAGATTTGATAGTGCTAAGGTTTGAGCTATCGTTACAATTCGATTTACAATTCAATTTAGAAATCCAGTAATGCAATTCCAGGTTCACAATAATAACATGGATGCACGTGAAAATGGATAAATAATATTAGTACAGCGTCAGGTTATGTGGCGTGCCTGAAAATTAAATGAACAAATCATAAATTCGAGATGCGTTTGTGATGAGAAACGGGGCATAATTTAAGGCTACCTGGCCCGTAGAACTTCTTGCCCCTCGTTACATCGAACACTTTGCCGTTGATAGCCATCAGGATCCTCGGGTTTTTCTCTCCATCGAACTCCTGCAGCTCTGTTAAAGTGAAATCTCGCTTCTTAAGTTTGGGCAACGGCTCCTCAATCGGGCCAAAGTCTGTAGGCTTGTCTCCGCGGATGATTTTGTAGAGAAGGAATAAACACAAACATAGCAAGCTAATGTTGAGTGGCGAGGTAAAAATTTCCTGAAGAATTCCAGAAGTTTGTTCACTTGTTTCTTCAGCCATTTCGACTATGTTTCTGTGTGCGTGAGAACGGTGAGGTTCGGCGATGACCACAGGTCTCATCCAATCACAGAAGCCGTCAACACACGATGCCGTGACGCCAGCCAATCAGAAAAGGGACTGAGATGCTGGGGTGTGTAGTTTTGCTGAGATGGGCGTGATATGAAATACTTGCGAATGTGCCTCAGAAGAGCAGAATGTAACATTTGGAGTTGGACACGCCTTTTAGTTTCATGACTTCTACATTGTACATTTTATTGAACACAGCAACAATATGAAAAAGTGGAAGTCTCAGTGAGCTTCACGAAGTCACCTAAAATTATTTTCAAGTCACACAATCACGTCCATGTTTTTTTTATAGACGCATATCTGTGATTGCGGGCAGCTAAATCTCACAATCATAATTTTTCTTCAGAATTACTGTCTCATGCTCTCCTCTAGCTAATGTTTCTATTGTTTAAAGATGTTTTAAAATCAACTCTCTATAAAAACATCAAATTTATTCAATTTTGATTCAAGGTTTACACAATGGTTAAACAATAAACATACATATAATGTATAAGTTTGATGCGTACATAGCTGGTAATACTATAACTGTTATTTTCAAAATTCTCTGTTTGTTTATTATGTTAGCATATATATGTGAATGTTTTAATTGCTGTCGGTGTAAACTTTTACAATATTTGTCTGGTTTGTTATTTCTTCTACTTACTCTTTAACGGTCAGTAGTTTGGCTTCCAGACAGCAGGTGGCAGAATAGTACTAAAAGTGGACGTGATTGTTCAGTAGAGGAAGAAGAGAGAAAGAGATTAACGGCGAAAACAAAACACAGCAGGTCTGAAGGTCCAGTGACGTGGCCAGAGAAGATAACCAGCTTTAGGTTAAATAAATCATACTCCTCTCTTATTTTATTTAACATTTTTATTCTAATTACACGTTATGCGTCCCGCGTACTGAAGTTCATCGGACTGTTTAGAAGTTATCTCTTAAGACCTTACTGGGTATTATGTAACTGAGAGACCAACGTATAGTAACTTTGAATATTTATTTCGTATTTAATTATTGTTTAGCATATAACTTAAATGCATTGCTGCCATTGTAAACTTTGCAATATGATGGGTGCTTTACGTTGTTTATTTATTCTACAAGATAATTTATATATGATTTTACATTTACTAATATTAAATTCGTGTTTTCATGGTTTGTTGAGTTACATGTTTAATGGTAAGTTGTGCAAATGTCTTGCTAACTTAATAAAGTGCCATGGGTTTAAAGAGGCAAGTGTACACATGGTATGGCTAGTCCATTGATTTAAATAGTCCATCTGTTTCAGCAGATTGGTATGTGTTAAGATGTCTGATAATGAAAGTTCCTGGAGTGACCAAACAGAGCAATCAGTGGAGCAGGAAGCTGCTGAGAATCCATCCTCGCTGCCATCCCAGGAGAGAGATGAAGGAGATGGGTCTGAGGTTGCACCGACCCGTAAAACCCGGAGACGGCCAGAACAGAAACCCCAAGCAGAAGAGCTGGAGGCACCAGAGGCTCTACAGATGACCGAAGGAGTATCCGATGTGAGCTTTTAATAAGTCTGTACTCCTGCTTTACTTCTCGACAAGACTTACTACGCTGATCTACATCAAAATGTAGAGATCTCAGAACAGAAGCACAACTGACAGCTAGAAATGGATTCAAACTGGGTTATATCACTTGAGAAATATATATATATATATATATATATATAAAATTCTTTCTTGCTACTGATCTCTATCTAAATGCTACTGATCTCTTCAGTAGCTTAAATAAGCTTTAAACAAATGTAAACTGCAAACAAACAGGGAATTTTATTACCCCCTTAATAATTTATTGTCCTGATTAAACAAACCACCAATGACTCACTAATTTAACCCAATTCACCTGATTCACTAAATTAACATGTATTTGTGCACATAAGTTTAGATACCGTGGCAAATTTTTTTAATTTTTTTTTTTTTTTTTTTTTTTTTGAATGAGAACACAAAAATTTCCCCCCACTCATAGTTAGGGGTTGCGTAAAGCTGTTTATTGTCAAGTAACTGTGTTGACAACAAAAACTTTCCAAATGATCCGATCAAAGTTAACATGCTTTCCCCAGCTCTTAATATGTTGTATTCCCCCTTTAACATCAATGAAAGTCTATTGAGGTAGTTGTCAATGAGGTTATTTATCTTCTCTTTTGGTAAAGCAGCCCATTCTTCTTGGCAAAAAACATTTGGATTATTAATTTAATTCTTGTAAATAACAAGAAGTTTATCAAAGCAGTTTCAAATGTCAAAAACTGCAGAGAGAAGCATTATCAAGAAGTTTAAAGAGACCAACACAGCGGTCAACACGATGGGAAATAATAAAAAAAAACGTTTAAGATAAACTAATAAGAAAAAAAATAGATAACTAGTAACACTAGTGAATTGCTTCGCCAAGTTTCAATGAATAGTCACTAGAGCCCTGTACGAGAAAGACACCTGCATCATTTTTATTGTTCAACATAATTTCTATTTTAACAAACACTACAATCATCTTATATGAGCTATTATGTTTAAAATGTTGCTTATAAAACAGTATTTCTGTTAAACATATTTTTTAGTAAAAGTTGAATTTTGTGTTTTGTATCATTTGTTAGTGAGATTATCTACAAACTGAGAGGCCAAACTACTTCAACAATGTAAAACATCTCACTCACAATTGCAGTTGAGTGTGCAAGCCAAAGATTTAAAATGCTAAATAAATTGCCGTTCATTTTATTTAGGAGAATTTTGGTTTAACTTTTTTCATTTCATGTATGAGAAGAATCCACAGTGCAGATGGATGCTAGTCACTCTACTGGAAATCCCTATCGATTTTTCATTCATTTTCCCAGCCACTTATTTGCTTTTTTGGGGGGTCTCCAGTGCAGATTGGGTTAGAGGCGGGGATACACCCTGGACAGGTCGCCAATCCATCACAGGGCCCCTATCGATTATATAACTCATATTATTGACACTCTTTCCCCCCACCACAGACTTCCACAACGACAACCGTCTCCCAGGGTGGATGGGGCTACTGGGGCAGCTGGGGTAAATCCCTCATCTCCACCGCGACTGCAACTGTGGCCACTGTGGGTACGACAAACAAAACACACACACACACTGCATCCAAACAAGTCACTATTTCTTTACGTCCGAGAAGTGAATGGTTTCTGACAAGAACCAGGTGTTTATTTCAGTCTTTTTTTACAGGATCCCAGTTCTTTTTGCTCAGATTTCTAATCTAATCACTAGTTTAGTTAATTAGTTGATTCCTCTGCGTGCTCTTTGTCATTTTCATTCCTTTATACTCAATCATTTGTTTTTCGATTATAATCGATGCACAGCACTGTCCCACGATTAAGCTTAGATCTAAACATGAAGCTATTCCCTCTCTGTCTCAGGCCAAGGTTTGACGCAGGTCATCGAAAAGGCAGAGTCTTCCCTGGGGATCCCAAGCCCTGAGGAGCTCTCAGCTCAAGACGAGGAAGAGAAAACTGATGGTAATCCATTGCTACAACATCAACCTGACCTTCATGGACGTCCAGGGTCCAGTTCTGATGATACTGCTGCCTTTTGTCTTCAGATGTAACCACAGGGGATGCCAAAAGGGATGAAGGAGAACAGATGTTTGGGATGGGAGGCGCAATGGGCATGATATCCTCCAGCAGTATGGGAATGTTGTCTTCTTTAACCACGGCTGTTCAGAGTACGGTAAGGGCAAAGGAAATACCGGAAATCTTAAGTTGGATTTCAATGGAGGTTGTTTATGATTTAATGTTGAATAACAAACAATATAGCAATGGCGGTAATTACCATCCATATATGATGCTATTTTATAACTATTTTATTTCCATTTTATTAGGGTAAAACAGTTCTGAGTGGTGGTCTGGATGCTTTGGAGTTCATTGGGAAGAAAACCATGGATGTGATTGCAGAGGGAGATCCTGGATTCAAGAAAACCAAAGGATTGATGAACAGGAACTCCACACTGTCACAGGTCAAATTAATTTAATTGATCTATATTGAGAAAATAACACTTACCGTATTTTTCGGCTCATAAGACGCACCGGCACATAAGACGCACCCAATTTTAAAAGAGGAAAAAAAAAAAAAAAAAGATTCTGAACCAAACATTTGTGTAAAATATTTTATATCAACTGTGTAAAAGTTAACAGCCAAACATGTAACATGAACAGACAGTAAACAGTCAAAGTAACAAAAAAAAAGGCTGTAATTTTTTTCTTTGCCCCCACTCATCATTCTAAAGTCCACCATTCGTTATCACCATCACTGTTCCAGTGCAACATCATCTTATCATCAGGCTCAAGAAACAGATCGCAAATAAACTATTAGCTGTGCCCATTTCACATCTTAAAATGTATTTTAGCGTGAAAAATCGGGTTTGTAGCGTGAGAGATCACTCAAATGCGAGAGTCAAAAGCAGTTTCGCTCGTGAGTATGGATGCGGAAGCACCGCTGCGGCTACCGTAGCCAAGGCATTATGGGAAATGTAGTATTTCCCCCCCGTTTTCGTTACGACCGCGCTATGGCAGAGATGGGCGATGACGTAGGGCGCAGCGCTGGGTGTACAAATATGGCCGCGGCTTCGGCCTAGCTCCGGAGCTAGACGACAGACTTGCACACCACTGTAACTTTTTACCATGAGGTGTCTTCATTCTCCATTTGATTTTGCCAAAGGTCTTAAGGGAAGCAAAGGAGCGTGAGGAGCAGCAGAAAGCTGAAAATGTCTCCTCAGAGACTGAGAAAAAGGCTCATTATGGGATGTTATTTGATGAGTTCCAAGGTCTATCTCATCTGGAGGCTTTGGAGATCTTGTCCAGAGAAAGCGAGACCAAGGTCAGCACAAATATGAAACTGTCTTTAATTAGAATTGGTGAAAGATTTAATCCCAGGTCTCATTTGGGAGCAGGTGAAGTCTGTGCTGACCACTCTGTCCGGTGAAGAGCTGGATAAACTGCGAGAGGATCTGCAGGACATCAGAGAGCCATTTTCTCTAATGGAGTTTGATGATGAAGGGGAGGACGACACAAAAGGTCATCACCAAAGAGAGTTCACGCTGATATGATTTTACGTAGTTTCTTCCAACTCTTATAGGTTTTGGAACTTGCAATTAATGCTAATCTACTCCTAGTTGTAATCTGTGGGCAGAGTGGGAGACTTTAGATAATATAAATATAAATGCATAAAAATAAATTTGTGACCGCACATTAAAGAAAAAAAACACAGTAATACAATCTCAGAAAAACTACTCCATTACAGTAATTTGAGTATTTGTGATCCATTTCTTTAATCTCACATTTCAGGACCGCAGATTGAGTACTGTAGAAAACAAATTCTTCTTTTTCGATTAAAAAAAAAATATATATATTTTTAAGATAATCTTCAAAATCAGAGATTGAAGATGACTAATGAAGTCCACTCACAGCCCTGCAGTTTGGATTCAACTCTGAAATTTTACCTGAGAAAAACACCTATGATGCACCTTGAACCACCAGATAGAGAGGTCAAATGCTTGAGCTTTTAAATTACTCCATATGAAGCAAATGTATATTTTTCAGGGTGTCAGTATTGCTTAGATGTAGATTAGAGTGCACGCTGTTAATATTTTGTTTTGCTTTTTCTGTTTGGTATCTGAATTGATTCTCAATTGATCAAAGGCTACACACAGTCAGTTTTAAACATGCAAACATAGTCAAACAAGAAATTAACTTTTCATGCTGAGTTTATGGCGTGTTATTAGGCTAACTGTGTGATTTCTAAATTACTTTTGCTGATGTTTGTTTTTATATGTAAACTTTTAAGAGAAAGTTCCTAGATCTCTTAGCCCTGTGTTAGAAGTGTAGATCCAGACATCCCTAGGAACCAATGGCTGCACACCCCTTCATCTGAGCCCTTCCCCTTGACGTGAGGTCAATTCATTACAGATGTGACCTCACGTCAACATGCAAAATGCCAGAGAAGGGCTAAAGGTTGGAAATGCTACTCACCTATAACCTTTAGTTCTTCTCTCTGATTGGCCAAGATTTGCATATTGTTGTTTCAAGACATGTCTGTCTCTTTGCTAATGTGCATGATAAACATACAAATAATCAGGATAAGTCTCTGACTACCTCTTTCTTCAGTGATCAGCTGGACCTTCTTAGATAGGAAATCTCACTTAATTAGATCATACCATCATCAATCTAAAAGAGATTTCTTAAACGATTCTCTAGGTCATTAAATCAAACTCTATGTTTGTTTGTGCTGGCGTTATCTTAGCCCTGTGTTAGAAGCGTAGCTGCCGACATCCCTAAGAATTGAAGGCTACACACCCCTTCCCCTTCATTATTTAAAGATTTGGGACACCCCTTTACTCCACATGAACATGTAAAACCGAGAAGGGATATATGTTGCAAATGAAAGTCAGCTGTAATCTTTAGATCTTCTCTCTGATTGGCCAAGATTTGCATATTCTTGTTTCAAGACCTGTTTGTCTCTTTGATTGCGAGTATGATAAACACACCCTGAGAGATTGCAGAATGTTAAAGAAATTTCTAACAGCTTCATCTTTTTCGTCAGGTGATGATGGAGAGGAGTTTGTGAAGGAGCTGACGGATGTTCTTACAAGGTTACAGATCTCCACATCAGCGGACAAACTCACCAAGGTATCCATTACAACCCTTATTCGCAAGAAATCGAAAATAAATTGGAACCTCTGTTTTTTTTTTGCAGTTACAAAGATAATGAGTGCTTTTAATCTATGCAACTTGTCAGTAATTTAGCAGGAAAAAATTCCCCAGTCATTCCCATATTTTTTCATCTCAAAGGTCACTTTGGTGTAACATCTTGTGTATTTATGTACAGCATGACCACACCCAGAAGAGTGAAAACAAGAATGATCAGATAGATAGTGACCTGCAGCAGTAACATCCATCTGTTTATTGTGTCTGTATGATTTATGACCTGTGACAAAGAGACCTTTTAGGCAGTGCGTTGCTCAATTAAGTGAGATTTGGTTTATATCACATAATAAGTGACCTCATATCTGGCTGATGTCTATCATTTCAAGCTGGCTTTGTTTGATAAAACTATGGGGTTGTAATCACCAGATGTTTAGAGACTGTACAACCCAGGGCTAAATGTTGCACATCTGCTTGTCAACTCTCATTTCACTCAGGCCAGAAGGAATGCGTTCAACCATATCACTAACATGAAACCACCCGGTCAAAACCAACAGGAAGAAGGAAAAGATGAAGAGCAGGAAACTCCAGTGACCACGTGCAGCATTGAGGTCTACAACTCTTCACTTGTTTCACATGGTGAATGTGATATTTGCCTTGAGCTCTGGATTTTTTTCATTCATAGGAAGCACATTTGGCTGCCATCACAAGCCTGGCAGAGTTCACTGCAAGATCTATTGAGCAATTCCACAAAACGGCTGAAATGCTGCTTCACTGTAAGCCAGAGGACGCCACGACTGCGGAACAAGCCAAGGTTTTAGCTCAGTGAGTGTGCACCCCCCCCCCAAACAGTTTACAGAAACAGTATTTGGGGAAACGTACATCACATGATCTGTTTCTCTTGCAGAGTTACTATTGTTGTATGCAAGGAGCTATCACTACTATCGAAAAAGTTCACTTCCTGTTTGACGACCATCGGGGTGAGATGCT
Organism: Danionella cerebrum; assembly: GCA_007224835.1. Taxonomy (NCBI): domain Eukaryota; kingdom Metazoa; phylum Chordata; class Actinopteri; order Cypriniformes; family Danionidae; genus Danionella; species Danionella cerebrum. The sequence continues at coordinate 180,504 of SRMA01022584.1, read as the reverse complement.
TACCTCCTTGTCTGGTACTCTGGTTATCTGCCTTTTTTTTTTAAATATTCATTAGAAATGACATCTAGTAAACCATACCTACATCCATCCATCACTCATTTCTTTACCAGTGAAGGCCTCTACATATGAATACTCTAAAATTTTGGGCAAAACTAGTGGTGCCAACGAAAAAGAGTTTCGCACTGCAATATCAGACCTGTTTTTCACAAGGAAAATGACATGAAAGCTGGCTCTTTTCATGATGTGAGTAGGACGTAAAAGAACCGTCCGTTGGCACTCATCTCAAATATCCCCAACAGGAAAGAAATGGCACGCCTCAAACCACATTTCTCCACATTTTTGTCAAACAGCTCCCTGTGATCAGTCACCAAATGTATAAACCGCTTGACATCCATTTTTTTTCTATATTTCTTGGATTTTTTTCTCTGTCGTCTCCTTTTTCCTGTCTCCCTGTGTAGCGCAGAGTGCATCTGTTGTACCACAAACGCCATCTTCAGGAAAAGAGTGTCATTGCATCAATATTTCCTCAACCCTGATGAAGAGTGCCCTGCTGAGAAGCCATCCCAAGATTTGTGCGAATCTCAATTCGGATCCGTGTGTAGAGGCCTTTAGTCTGGGATTTGGTTACGGTGTTCACATCACTTAAAGCATAGTGGGACTGGGAACTGTTTTAGCTATCGGCGAAGTAGGCAGTTCCCCAGGGCGGCATCCTTACAGGGGCGGCAACTTCGGGCAGTGGATTTTTTTATTTTTTGTTGTGCTGTCCACACATAAACAGGGAATTCCAAAACAACAAACAGTGGCCAACATTTCAAACATGCGTGTTATGTTTACCCATGGATAAATGAGACAACAGAAAATCCCCATTTTGAAAATAACCTGGTATGTGTGGACTGGGCATAATCACGGTCTATCCCCGTCCCCAATCTTACCACAAGGATGATTACTAAGCTAAAGGTAGGGTTTACCCAACCATTTTTTTAATCATTTCAGCTATTCTCCAGATCTTCAATGACAAAAGATTAGATTATTGTTTAGTTTGTAATAAATGCAGTGTTTCTATGTTCCTGTTTGAAACGGGACTTTTTACATCTGTTTCTAGCTCTATCCTCATCTGTTTGAAACAGTTGGATGAGAATTGTTGGTCTAATCTCTCAAGTTGAACAGATGAGTTTTTATGGAATTCCCCAAAACCACTTGAGTTTCCTGAAAATATCTATACTATAGAGAGTATTCTTCTGTAGAGTCGCATAGTGAGAACATGCCAACTCCACATGAAAAGTCTAATTGGGAGTTTAATTGTCTCTCTTCCGTGTTTCTTCAGGCACATGAAAAGGGAGATGTTCTCAATCCCCTCATCACCAGCATCTTTCTTGAGGTTCGTGTCCATTTCCTGATTACGACACAAATATATATTGGATTTGCCTCTTCTTATGTCTTTTCTGTTGTTTTCTTCTTAAAGGCCTCAAACAGTGCATCATACATCCAGGATGCCTTCCAGCTCCTCATGCCAGTGCTGGAAGTCTCTCATATTCAGAGGACACTGGAATCATGACCCTGGATTAGGATTTTAATCATAAAAGAAAAGTACACCTCAACATGCAGCATTAAATGATGTAAATAATGGAGGTACATACAGAGTGGTGTTTGAACCAATCCGAAGCCTTCTTGAAGCTATTAGCAGCAATAATCTCTTATGATATCTAACTATTATAAAATGTCAATGTGTTCAATTATGAAAGTCATGTCAGTATTAAGATCTCGTTATATTTTAAATCAATAATTGTGCTATCCTCATATCCTCATTAAAAAAAGCTACATCTTTCGCATAATCTTTAAGATAAATTTGATTCGTCTTCCTTCATGGAGTTCCAATGACTCATACCTTAACATCAATAGTTTAAAAAACATTTCTAAGCTTTACCTCTCAGAAAAAAAGTTGTTTTTGTTCATTTGAAGATGTATAAAATAGACTTCTCAAGTTTTAAAGAAAATGGAAATATTACGTCTTAAGGAGTTTCTGTGTAAAAGTTCGGAGGGGGAGGGGTGTTTGGTTGGGATGCTACGATTACACATTAAACAATTTTGTTTTGGGGTTTGGTTATTATATTTTATTAGTAGCCATTGTTTATTTGGTATTTGTAATATTTTTTAAATATTTAACCACGACTCCTGGTGGAAACCAGGAGTCGGAACCCAGTTTCTGAAGAGAATATTACCCTTAAAACATTGGTAAAACAACGTCAACCATGTCACTTTGAGTAAAATAAACAAACCACAATGCCTCTATGATTTTCCTTAGCTGGGATTAGTACATGCAACACTGGATGCTGTGGTAAAGTCAGGTTGCTAAGGAGGGGTCAATGACGTAATGCAATGTTCCCCATGTCACTTCCAGTAAGAAAACCTACAACACAAATAGGTTGCTGTGAAGTTACAATATAATGTTCCTTTTTTCACTATAAGTTATATAAACCAAGCCTTATCTCTCTATTGTTTACCAAAGCTGAGATATGTTTCAGAAAATTTGGTTGCTAGGGTAAAATGTTTTCTTGCTATGGAACTGTCGGTGAGGTCATAAAGCATTGCAAGTTGTTATTGTAAATAAACAGACCCACATTTCTTTATATAAGTATTTCTTGAACATAGTTTAGTTGCCGGTTTCTATTTGTTTTCACTTTTTATCCAGAATTAGAAAGCATAAAGCAGCAGAGCTGATATGACAATGGACCCACAGCAGCAGTTGACATGGTTCTCCATAAAATGACTGACTGTAGAAACTTCATAGTTGACAATGCAGCTTGACATTTGTCTCTGCACTTTGCGTCCAGACCTTGACGTCCAAATTAATTAAAAATTTGCTTTCATCAGAAAAGGACTTGGAGCCAATGGGTACTTTTTTTTCCTTATACACTACACTCAGATCATGCAGATGTCTGTGTAGTGGTTAGTTCACTACTTAAGAGTCTTCCTGACACATTTGCTAGACAATCCTTTCTAAGCTGCTCTCATTCTTGTCACTTGTTCTGTTACTATACATTACTTTGATACTGAGCTTTGTGAGCGTTCTGCTTCTTTAACATCTGCCTTCCTTATGGAGGGTGTCAATGATGGTCTTCTGCACAAGTAGGTCAGTAGTCTTCCGCATGATTGTGTTAATTACCTTTATATTTTGGGACAGAAAGCTCAAAATGTTAAATGGTATTTTAATTTAGTGAAATTGTGATTGTTTTGTTTTCATATATTTTTTAAAAGGACCCAAAATAAACGGCCTGTATGTCCACCAGAGGGCGCTGTCCCGTCAAACTCAAATTCACTCGGCAGGCAGAAAAACACAACAGGCAATGAAATAACAGTATTTTATGTGAAAAAACAAACACGTACATAGTAGATGGGAGAAATCTGATGTTATGAGTCTGGCGTAATAGCAGTAATGTTCAGCTGCTCCAATTTCTCCGTTAGTGACACCTCTGTGTCCTCTGTGCTTTCGTTGAGGGACTCTAGGTACTCGTCTCCAGCCACCCTCAAACCGGTCACTGGGTCAACCACCCGCCCAACTTTAAACACAATCTCAGCCAGTTCATGCTTCACATGCTTGGATCGTCTCTCAGCCAGGGCCTTCAGCAAAACTATGTCTCCAACAGTGCACTGCTCCAGAGGATCATGAGCAAAGTAGGTCTTCCTCTTGGAGTAGAACTGGCCATTTGAAAACAAGAAATGACAAATCAGATATGTGAAGGGAAAGGCAGAGCAGAGATGAACAGCAGAACAGACAAGCGTCTGAAAGTGGAACTTGTATAGAACACATTAGTTATCAAACATTGACATAATTGTCCATCAAAACATAGTTTACACAGTTTATCAGCCATTTTTCATTCAGCCAGAATGTTTCCAAGTTGCATTGTCATTGTTCAGATGTGTTTCTGTCACCTGCAACAGCTGGGAAAATCTACCTGGGAGCGAATTAACACCATTGATGACAAAGGGGTCACTAAATATACATTTCCAAATATATTATTGGTTTGCGACTCCTATTGTTAAAATAGCGCTTATATGTAAAGACCTTTAGAGTGAAACACTAGAATTTCCGCCCTCCTCTAACTTGGCGCTGATTCGATATTTACCCAAGGAGCACTTCACCGTTCAGAAACGGTCACATCCGTAAACAAGTTTGCAAGGCATTTAAAAAATAAACATGATCAGAATAGCATCACAATATTAAGCAAAACAAACTGAAATTAAATTATGTTTTTTTTTTTTTAAGTTTTAAGACTGTAATGCTGAGAACTCTAGTTTGAGTTGTATTAAGAGCGTGTAATATCATCCACCCACTAGGGGGCAGAGTGAAGATTTGTGCACTCAAAGTAGTTAACAGTAGTGAGCAATCTTTAAGGGTCTCTTTTTTTTAGCAATATAAAATGAATAATTTCAACCAGCCTGTGCTTGTTTCGAATGTGGAGAGGAAGCAAAAGTTATCCAAAGACTACAACAAAAAGAACATTTTAAAAAGAGCAATTCAGGGGCTGGTAAAATACCACACATTACTTGCCGCTCACCAAAGAGAAAAGCTTTTACCAAGCAGATTTATGAACAGTCTGTAAAGCAACGTTCTATGCAGCACTAGGGGAGTTCATCTCTGGTTCATTCATGATATTTCATAATGCACAGAAATGTTGTTTTTAATTGTTTTAGTTGGAATTTTAAAAATGCCAAATTATTATTATGATTTTTTATTATTATTATTTAAAGAGACTAACCTTTAACAATTCTAATCATTATTCATTTGTCATTGTAAGATAACCGAAGATAAATGCATTATATTATATTTGATGTAACTGGCGAAAATGTAAATTTCTTGTAGAATCTTCATACTTCTATCACTTTTAGCATGTGGAATAGTGTTTTGTATTATTTATTCACATTTAAATTTTAATTATCTTGTTGAACTGATCACCTAAAGTGTACTTTGTGCAATGTTGTTGTTAAAGGACTTTTTTTTTTTTACAAAACACTGTTACAAAGAGCCATTGCAACATAATACATTCAGACGCAACTAAGCAATTAAAAAAAAAAGTGTTTTAATGGGATGCATGTCTTCATGCATGTGCATGATCATCTTTAGAAATGTTTTACGTTGGAATTAGTTTTCTTTCCTGTGTATATGTCTCTGAGTGTCACATGGTTAGTGCTATTTACCTTGAGTAGGAACTCATCCAGATACATTCTTTTTACCCGAACCTTAGCCGTTTTCTTCATTTTCGTTCCGATCACCTCACCAATGATCCACTTCGCGTGGACTGACGCACGCCGTCCGCGTGTAACCACTGCGGTAGTTGTCATGTTGATACCTGAAATTAACCAGATGGTGACAATTACTAGGTTAACGGTATCGTTAAAAATGTGCAGCTAGCTGCGTAGTTCAAAGTACAAACTGCTCATTGCTTGAATATTTAAACAAGATTGACATAAACAGACTCACTTGAACAATTTTGATGGGAATTATTAGTCTAAAGGTCAATGGATCGGATAAATTTTCCGCATGCGCCTGAAAGTAAAATCCTCTGGCGCATGTTGATGACGTAACAATGAGCAGAACCTGCGTTTTTTACATGATGTAATTAAAACTGCTTTATAAAACCAAAATTCCAGTAATGTTTTTTTTTGCTACGAAGATAACAAGATTTGGGTAATTTACTTTCTTATTTTAAGTGGAAATGTCTTTTTCATAATAGTTTTTATTTATGATATCTAAGTTATCTCACCCTATGAGTTAAAGTCTTTGGATATTTTCAAATATTTTTGAAGAACGAACAACTAAAAAAATAAATAATTCACATTGAAAATATATAAGAATAAACCAACTATTTTTACATTATTTTATTTATTATGCAAGTTATATCTGTCGAATTATTTACATTCTTATGTTTGCATATATTTTACTTCAATTCATTTAATCGATACTTTGTAAAAAAGCAAAATACACATTTTTTCACGAGCTTTTTTAAATTTTATAATGCACCTATTAGTTTTAACAATACATTTGGATAATTTGATTATTATTTTTATACAAAATAAAATTAGCATTTTGTATTAAGGTTTAATAATTGTATAGAATCAATAGAAAATATTACTTGTAAAACGCTAAAACATTCAATGTTTTTTAGACAAATAGTGGACTACATTTTACAACTGTAATGTTAATATTTTAATATTTGAACCAGTGGAAACTAGTTAAGCTTCAAACAGAACTGGTCCTACCTTCACAAGGGGTCTGTCTTACACAGAGAAAGTGGTCAGTTTTATACTTTTATAACTCAGATTACTTTTAAAGAAATAAGAAAATCTAAGAATCTAGCAATGAAAAATTAGCTATTATGCTAACTTCTCTAACAAGGTGACCTTAAAGCCAGAATTAAGATTGACTGTTTGAGCCTGCCACCACCCTCTAGTGGAGGCTGCATGTTCCCTGTCTTTTGTTCCACAGACATTACTCCTGTCTAAAATCAAAGACCATTCAATTTATCTAGGGTGTATTTTCAGGGTGTGCTAGAGAGCTTGCAGACTCAGGTGACCCTGTCTGAGTGGGTTTAGAAGATAGTATTTTAATGTTCTGCTTCTTCAACATTTTCTTACATCTTCCATCATGAGTAACTGTGTAATGCATCACTTTTTACAAACTAATGAAGCATTTTGTGAATCCCCTGTAATGTTAGCTCCAAGTTCTGCAACACCTCCCAGCTCAACTATTTATCCTGCTGTTCCAAATGGCACAGAGTCAAAGCTCAAGAAAAAGGCATTTATAAAGCAAGAAAGATGTGCCTAAAATAGGGGAACAGATCATGGCCTGCTCCATTTCGTGTGTTTTTAAAAAGAAAGCTGCTTGTCCCTGGGTGGGAACTGGATGGTGGCCAGCATGGACCAATCTGGTGTTAATCAGAACCACACCAAAAACACGGCTTGTTTCTATGTGATTCCCATTTATGGCAGTGCACTGGGAGTTTGGGTCTGCAGTGCTCTGCACAGTCAGGAACTTGTAATATATCAGTCAATAAACAGAGTGACCAGTCTGCTCCTTCTTAGAGCTTATAGGTTTCAAAAAAACACCAGAAATATCTCAGAACAGAGCATTCAACTCAACTTCTCGTTCGCCCCTAACAAATTAGACAGAACTCTGCAGCCCGACTGGTTTTCACAGAACTCGGAAGAGCCCATCTCTTCATCTGTCTCCACAGGCTCCTCATTACAGCTCGTGTTAAGTTTAAAATGCTGATGCTCAAGTACTGTCACAGGATCCGCACCTTTCTACACTTACACATTCTGGCAGTCCCATATCCTCATCAGGCTGGAAATCAGCTAAATAATTCGGCTGTACCCTCACCAAGGGAATGCTTCAGCAAATTCTTGGAAGTCCTAATGGTGCTAATCCCACAGCAGAAGCCCCTACCTCATTCTCTGGAAGTTCCATGGGCGATTATTTTCTCTGGTGAGGAAGAAGGTTGTAGATGTTTCCTGCTACAAGTCAGTTTTTATGTTAAAATTAGGTTTCAATGAGGTTTTTATAGTCCTTTATAGTTTATAGTCGTTGGATGGAAGAGCAACAGATTTTGGCCATTTATTCTTCTTTATAAATGTATTTCAAGCCACTTCCAGGGCTTGACTGCAACTAAATGAACTCTGTCAAAAGAGCACAAAGGATTATACACTTCAATTTCATAATCTCATACCTTCACTCAGAAAAAAGGTTCTATATAGAACCAAACGTGATTCTTTGGCTCGAAATCATAGGGGAACCTATCCTTGGTTCCGTTTAAGACTCTTCAAAATCTTCAAAAGTGCTGTTTAGAACCAACCATCAAATGTATGAAATAAATAAACTTTGGCATGAAATATAAGGCCAGCATCTGAATATATAAAACAACAAAAAACTACTTTAGAACCACAAGTACCAAAAAGGTCAAAACAGTTTCTTTACGCTAACAAAGTGCTATAACAGTACCTCAAAGAATCAGAGAAGAACCAAAATATAATGCAATAATAATAACGTTATAATGCAAATAATTGACAAATAACTTGAAACTTGAAATCAGGGGCTCTCTGAACAAATGTGGTGTGGCTGTTTCGAGCACAATAAGGAGACATTTGGATAAAAATCTGTGTTTTTAAAACACGTAATCTGTGTTTTTCCACAGATTTGTAAAGATGGCAATGCTCTTAGCAGCAGTGATTTATTGATGCTTGATGATTCTGCTCGTCATAGAGGGCAGTGGACTGCCTCGTACTAGAAGTTAGTTAAAGTGATGCTCTCTGTAAAAGATTAAAGTTTTGGTGGATCTGGATAGAAAAACCACAGCATCCAGAAAGCACACCAGCATCCAGATAGCTTTGGCCAAATGTATAACAATGAAAGTGATTGATAATCCCGCTGCTGAAAGGTGGTTTGAAAGCATTGAATTCTTTGATTTTTGAGTTTTCAGCCATGCACATCCATTTCTTCACTGCCTCAGTGATTCATCTTTTCATTATGCTGATAAATGGCTTGTGTTTTTGTATGGCAGAAGCTCCAGTACAAGCTGATGTCAGTTTCCCTGGAAAACAAATATGAGATCACTGTGGAAAGAGCCTGAGCCCAGTGAAGGAATCATTTATTAATTGCTGCAATAATATTTTTGTCCACTTGACTCACTGCTCAGGTCACGGGCCATAAAATCTTGACACACCTGTGACAACTTACGTGCAACATGCACAATATTCAGGAGACACAACGTACATTTAAAGAATGAGTGGCACTGATAAACAATTAAGAGTTTGCCATCCTGTGCCACGTGCCAAGAATGAAGCTCACAGTCTTGCTATCCTAAAAGAAAAACATAGACACGTCACACCATTCATCCTGACCTGCTTTATATTCATTCAGAATAGTATTTCAAATGAGAATTAGTCTTTTACAAATGATTGTCTGAACAAACGGTAGGTCCCCAGAATGCCTGGCTCACCAGTTTCTACCATTTCCTTTCTCTACTTCCTAATCAGCGCAGCAAAAATAAGTACACCCCACTACATTTGTCAGAAAATTGTTAATTTTCACAAACAAAAAAAGTGATTTTCCAAGCAAATTCATTGAAGCCCATTTTGCAAAAATGAGTACACCCCATTGTAGTCTTAGGAAAAAAAACACACTTAAGCACAATTCTAATTAACAGGCATCAAAAACAGGTGACTCTAATGATTCATTTAAGATGTGTTCAGCAGACAGGTGACTGTAAAAGAGAATTATTTAAAAAAGAAAAGCCCTTGTCATTTCATGCTGTCAGCAATGGCTCCCCATGGAAGAAAAAAATCTAAGAAATGAAATCGTGTCTTTACACAAAAAGTTGAGGGCTTCAAAGAAGATCAGCAATGACTAATTTACAAATTAGTCAAAATACTGTAGCAAAAGTGATCCACAAATTTAAGAAAGATGTACATCTCACAGAGAAAGTTGAGAAACCATTCAGAAAAGTTACCCAATTTAAGTAAAACTGAAGATTTTGTGATCTAAATTAGATTATTAACCTTAATTTCATGTTTTGGAGTTCCCTTTGTTCATTGAGCTACTGATTAAATTTGTAACTTGTTAAAGACGGTGTAGTTATTTATACTAAGCACTGTGCGTTGGTTCAATAATGTTGGTTCAACTAAGTCATTTATTAAAAAAAAAGGATTAAATTTGGCTGATTCTGAACAAGAGGGATGGCAGAACAATAAATAGGGTCCGCCCCCTCCACACTCTTTGATGGTTTTGCCCATGCAGCAACTCCCCACCGCACAGAATTTAACAAATGTTCACGTTTAAAACTCTTTGTTTTTAATAACTAGAGGTAATTTTTTAAAATCCATAGTCCACTTTTAGAGCTGTCCCAAATCTGAGATAATTGCTTAACGAGTCATATTATGCAAAAATCCAATTTTCTAACATTTCTGGCATCTTTTACGGTTATTCGCTCATCAAATACATGTGTTCTATTTGGAACATGTGTTTCCTTACGTTCTATTCGGAATCTTTAGTGCACGTTTGTGTAATACTGTATTGCTTTTTTGAAAGCTGAAAATTGCTCGCTGATCGTAGCACCACCCATAGTTCTAGCCCCGCCCACTGACAAATCAGATGAATCTTATGTTTTTGTTGAATTCTGACTGACAGTTAGGGGTTGTTCAACATGAGGCATGGTGAAAGCACAATTGTTGGAGGAACAGGGGTAAACGGCAGGTTTCGCTGAAGCCATAAATACGAGGTGATTCGAAGACGTTTATGATTACTATTGCATTTACAAAGTTATTACCAGCGCAGTGCTAGTATTGCTCTATTATTTATTATAAATGCTTTAAAATGGCATTATTTAGCACCTTTAAGTTAATTAAGACATGGGAGTAGAAATTTGACTTAAGGGGTCAAATACTTATTGAATATACAGTACTGTGAAGAAGTTGTAGAATAGTTGAATGCTTTCTGAAATAGTAGTGTTAATCATTTATTTTCATAATTGGACAAAATTAAATAAATTAACAAAGAGCTTGATGTGTCTTGAGGTTTCCTTGGCCGACCACTGCCTTTTTTATATGGGAGAGACCTTGTTGATGCAGTATGACTACCTTGTGTCTTGTTGCTCTGCTCAATTTTACCATTAAAAAAATTGTACCTTCTGAAACAAAATTGATAACAGAGTTATTTTTTCAGTTTTAAAACTTCTACACAGATGTTTCTGTTTCAGTTCATGGCTGGGTTTCAACCTACTTAAGTCATTGAGGACCTTTAGAAACTGTTTGGTATAATTGGTTGATAACATACCTGAGTATAATCTCTACAAAACTGAAGCAAAAAGTTATTAATATTAATATTTAAATGTATAAAATAGTTTAGAGCATTTTTTCACTCCTGCCTATAACATTTTGCACAGTATTGTAAGTGCAAATCAGCAGTTTCCAAATGCATTTGTAAGGACTTTTCGATTTACGTTGGTACAAAATATTTTTTTTCATATTTATGCAATGATCATGTCTTCGGAAACATTCTCCTTTCCCACATTTTAATGCAAAAACAGTACATATTTAAAGGGGTGGCCTAATTCATTGATTTGAGACTCAGCAACAGACCCAGTCATTTTGTGAGGCTGCACCCCAGAATTCCTATCTCCTCATCTAAGTGGCAGCAGACTTGTAATTCGGTCCAACTCTTGTCATGCTGTTTACCCAAACACACAGTTTCAATTCTGCCATTTACAGAGACTTCTGCCAAGCAATAAACAGAGAACATGGTGTGAATACCACATGCAGAGATAAAATGCGTGATGCAACAGTAAGGGCTTCTCAAAAGGGGTATTCTTTGAGTTTATCATATGTAAATTGAAAACATTGTGAGCTTTTGTGTAGACTGAAACTCAACTGGTTCAGCTACTGAACTGCCAGGATCAGGCTTATCTCATTGTGGTTCCAAATTAGCCCGGCCATAACATTGTCATGCAATCTCATGTCATTAATACCAGTGATGAGATGTATTATGAATTGTGGAGAAGATATTGACGTGTGCTGTACTGTAGATCAGTGATACTCTACTAGGGGACTATTTTCTCTGTAATTGTCCAATAAAACTGAGGCAATTTTGAGGGAAATGTCAGTTTTGAGTTACGTTTCACTATCAATATTTAACTTTAGTTCCACCTTTTCTGAATGCCAACCAAACGGTTGAACATATTTATGAGAAATGAGTGCCTGTGACTTCATACAGTGTTTCCCATTACAATATGTGTGTTATGCACCAACCCTTTTATGATTTCCCAAAGCTGAGTTTGGAATGTCAAATTTGTTGCTATGGTAAATAGTCAGGTTGCTACAGAGAAGCCATCCCCCATTTCCAAAGCTGAGATAGAAATATGTCAATTAGGTTTCTATGGTAAACAATCTGGTTGCTAGTGACATCATAAAATGTTTGCCTTGTCACAGTGAGCAATAGACAAATCTACCCCCACGTCTCCACCTTCTTCTCAAGCTGAGGTTCAGATCTGCTGATATGGTTGCTAATGTAAGCAATCAGGTTGCTAGGGAGGAATCAATGATGTCTTAAAAGATTCCCCTTGTTACTTTCAGTTATGCAAATCAACCTTATGGTCACTAAAACTTTCTAAAGCTTAGATATAGATCTGCTGATATGGTTGCTAGAGTAAACAGTCTGGTTGCTAGGGAGGGCCCAATGACATAAAATGTTTCCCTTTGTCACAGTGAGCGATAGACAAATCTACCCCCACGTCTCTACCCTCTTCTGAAGCTGAGGTTCAGATCTGCTGATATGGTTGCTAATGTAAGCAATCAGGTTGCTAGGGAGGATTCAATGATGTCTTAAAAATTCCCTGTGTTATTTTGAATTATGTAAATCAACCCCAAATATCAGTAACACTTTCGGAAGCTTAAAAATAGATCTGCTGATATGGTTACTAGAGTATACAATTTGGTTGCTAGGGAGTAGTCAGCATCGTTAATTTTAAAGTCCCCTTCCACTTTTATTAAAATAAAACAACCGCAGCATCTCCATGATGCCTTTTTCATTATATTTCACTACACTCCAAGGCTCATACTCCTGAAAACAGACATGATTATTTTTAAATGCATCAAGAATGACCATTTTTTTACTGGCTAATATGTGTGTGAACATTTGCAGGAAATGCAAATGTACCTTTAGAAGAAAATGTAAAGGCTTGAAAATCCCATGTTCGTGAGATAAGATGTGTAACATTGTTTTAAATGTTTTCTGGAACTCTATCTGGAAATTCTGCACGATGTTGATTGGTAAGAACAGAACTTGCTCATATTATTTCAAATGTTGTGTTGAGAAATGCACCCCAGGAAGAATTGTTGCATGAAGTAATTTCAGTGAGAGTCAGAATGTTCAGTGACTTCAGGATTTCCACATTCTTTCTTCATTATCTTGTGTTCTGCCTGTGTTTAAGCCACTTTGTGCTTGTTTACCGTATCTTCCTTTGTTAGGTTTTTCCCAAGTGCCCAAGGCTTTTGGACCTTATTATTTGTTTTTATTTTAGACCATTTTCAAAAGGTATTTAGCTCTTAAGGTCCACTTATCTACTTGTGCTCAACGTTGGCAATACCTCCAGACCTTTAATGTGGTTTTATGATATTTGCCCATCAAACCAAATCAAATCATGTTTGGTAGATAACTGTTGTTTGGCTAGTACACCTAGCTCTTTTACAGGTTCCCATTCCCCATGCTGGTCTGAATCTTTGGTGAGCACTTTTAGCCTCATCTTATAAGCTCAAGCCCACGTCTATGCTTTGTGGATCTGTTTGTTTTCAGACACTCCCATCTAGAATGTGTTTAACCTGGTATTGTTCTCCCGAGGGTCTCTAGTCATTATCTCCATCTGGGTCTTTAGGTGTGTTTTTCATGTCTCCACCATGTCCGGTAAGCCCCATTAGCCTTAATCTCCATGTGTTGTCTCATTGGTTGTCCTCCCTAACCCCAACCCTAACTCTAAAGTTGGGATCATTCTTTACATTTGTGGTCACCTGAGATGCAGATATGCAGAGTATGCAATAGAATGAGGTTGGTTCCCGATGGCACCCATTGCTCTTCCATTTACTGTCCATAAGTTCTATAGAAGGGCCTGGAAACTGTTTGCTCATCATATCATAATTTTCCAATATAGCCCTTACCTCATTTCTGGTGAATTTGTTTTCTGAAACAGCCTCTTTTATTTCTGCTCACAGTGTGTTGTGGTGTTTGAGTACATCTCACATGTCCTGCTAGTGTTTTAACAAATATGTGCTGTATATAATATTGATGGATGTCTAAATGTAGTTTTATATGAAAAGGGGTTTCGATTTTAAATCAATTTCACTGTTAAATCCTTCACTCAGTTTTTGGCAGCGGGTAGGTATCAGTGAGTTCCTTCTCACATCCACTTGTTAAACACCAATAACATGTAAAATGCCTATATTTGAGTAGCTTGGTAGAAAAATAAGCAATTATTGAAACATTTGTAAGTTGACGGATTTTTATTTCTGGATTTAACTCTTGGCTGGGGTTCCCTAGGCTGGGTTAGAATTTCAGCCCAGTCAGAACATGGATTAATCAAACACCCGGGAAGTTCATGCTTTGGGTTTGTTTCACGAAGCCTGATTTAGGCGATGAGATTTGGAGAACCAATTTCCAGTTTCAGATACAGTATTTGGAAAATGTCTTATATGGTACTTTAATTATCTAAGTCTTGAAGCTTCTGAGGTTTTTCCTGTCTACCAAGAGTTTTTTTATAGAGTTTATAGTTTATTACGACTAATTACAAATCCCTTTGTGCAGATTGCAACCGCTGATTTCAAATTCCCATCAAATTTACCAGAACTTCCCACGAGAACCTTGATTGTGCCACATAGACAAACATGCCTCAGTAATTGTGCTTTTCTTTCACTCACTGCTTTATAAAATAGATTTTTATGTAACTGGTTGGTGGTAAGTGAAGGAGACGGTAAATGAGTGAATTTTATCAGAGCTGAAATGTTTAGAGCTTGGACCAGTGGATGATTGTTGGTCTTTCAAAATAAGGGAAGCCCACTTCAACAAACGTGTAGCTCATTACTTACAAGAGGTTTGGATGAACAACAAAAAAGAAAACAATGAAATAATATAAATGGATCATATTATGTTGTTTATTTACAAATCTGCAAGCTTCCAAATGGGAACATTTAATACAGCACAAACTCACAGAGGGAAATGTTTATTGTGTGGAAATAAGTTCCCACTGTTTTCATAGTGGCATATAAAGTTCTTGTGAATGTACGAAGTACATTTTCAAAAGTTGTTGAAAATGTGGATCGGTTTGAAGAGAACCTTAAGAGAACCTTTATTAATATGCTGTACATCAGTTCACACCATAGACTGTATAAAATTGGATTTTATGACTGTGATGTCATCCATATGTTTAGTTAAAGGAATATATTGGGCATTGCCAGCCATGGAAGTGCACTACTACTGGCCATTTGTAAATGGACAAAAGGTGCTAAGATGCAGGATGTGAAGGTTGCAAAAAGCATGGCTTAAACTTAAAATATTGAGGAATACAAAACTATCTCCCTCTTCACAGTTTAAAGTTTTCTGCTTATTGGACATTTTTAACATTGGTGTCAATGAGGACCTAATAACTTCTGGCAGCCTCAAGTCCTCATAAAACTCACCTCATCACTGCATACTCCAACTTTAAGTTCAAAACCAGAAATATTTAGTGTTTCAATCTTGTTTGCCATTTTTGTTTTTTACCAAAAAAATTAGCTTTTGTGTTTATTTTGTTTTCTGAGGCATAGGTTTTATCTAACCTATCCCTACAGACCCCTAAAAACGATGGTAGGAGAACAAATCTGTGTGTAAAAAAAATAAAGCTGACCAAAAAAATATTTTCCTTTTTTGCGTTCCTTTGCCCAGATACCGGAAGTGTGCTTATGTGCTGTACACATATAAAAGTGTGTTGTTTTAAAGTGTAACTATAAATATAAGTATAAAAGAAGGTAATCGCCAAATGCAAGATGCTTACAGCAGTTATTATTTAAAAAAATCGAGTGTACAGCATTGTACAAACTTTAGATAATTATATTTTAGTTGCGTTAGACTGTATATTCAGTAAGATAATTAATGTTTTATTGTAAAAAGAAGTATAATGAAATTAACTGTTTTGCAAACAATAATAAAAACTGTTTTTGTTGAATTTTTTTAATTTAATTTAACTTTGCGAGGCCCCATAGCCCTCGCAAAGATACACAGAAAAGTGTTTTAATATTAGTGTTTAATATTTTTTTCTGGCTACCATTTCCTTTTTCGGCCACCTTTATTTTTTTCCCACGCTGATTGTTTTGTTCTTTTTCTACCAATGATTTTTTTTTTCTCCTACCTCCATGACCCTTTAGGGGCTCTGTATATCCCTGATATGTTCAATTTGCTTATGTGAATACTCCTGTGGATGACCAATGTGCTTGATAAAAAAACGGGCTCTCCATGAGTCAAACCTAGGCAAAAAAAGAGGACTGTTGGAAGTAAAAATGCTGCCTACAGGTATGTAGGGAACCTAGCAATTTTTGGAACCCAGCCACAATTTCCGGATGGCATTTCTCAGCCCCAGTCAGCGCAAGAGCAACTAAAATAAACCCAGTGGACACTATCACACCACCAGCGCTGACAGACTGTGCGTGATGTCACAATTAAAACAATGTTCTTGTCCAAATACCATGAACATGTTCAGCTACAGGCAGTGAAGTCATCTGAACTCAGACCACTGATAACACCTCTATCTTTAATGAGCATGGGAAAGATGTTTAGACAGTCCAGTGTGGCCTATCCATGGGACACACTACATACCTTAGAGACATTTGAGTAATTTCTTCTGTGGCGACTATAGAATGATTATAATGAAGAACTGAAGATTAATACTTAGGTTTTATGTAGGTTTTATGCTATTTAGAGTTTATATGCAGCATTTCTTTTTCCCTTTTTATTAATTTAGTGCCATAGTGAAGGCAGGTCCACGACGGCCGCAGTCCTGCACAGTTTAGGTTCAGCCTTCATTAAACACACCTGATCTCATCAATAAAGCTCTGCTTGGCTTCTTCGACATCGGACATCCATGCCCTAGTGGAAACACAAGCATGACCAGCTCAATAACAAATTTCTTGGTTTGAACTCTTTTGAACATCTTCAAAAAGACGATTGCAATAGTGTATTTACAGATTCGCGGCTCTGATTGCCTGAACGTTTTTCTATATTTATGGTGTCCACTGAAAAAGGACAAATCTATAACAAGAAACAAGAACCAACTCTGTCTTTCCTGTGCCCCATTTTTGAACACAACAGGTCAGTTGGTTTCTATCGCTGTGAAGGATCAGCGGCTTTTCTCCCAAGTGACAGAGCACCCAGAGCTTTTCCATTGCGTTCGGTACCCTTTTGATATGAAAAGCATGCTAAAACTTGCCATGACACAACATCCTGTTGATCAATGACTGGTCAGTTATTGAGCTCACTGATTGATCAGAAAAAATCATTCCTGCATGTTTCATTAGGGTTCGTGTAGTGCCCTCACCAGAAATAATTATAATTAAAATAAGTCATAAATGTTGTTCCATTCATGTCGCTGTCGCTCCAGTGGTCCAGGAGGAGATACGTTAGAAATTTTTTTGTCCAAAGCAAAAGACGAATAACAAAATGTTGGTTTTGACACGACAACGTAATTAAAGGTTTGTACTGAAAATTAACTGGGGCCTTATGACCCAGCTTCGATTAGTGAGAAGGGCATTGCTTTGCTGAATTCAATTCATTTTTCACTGGAGAAAAAAAACAGCTAACAGCCTGAAATGCTTACATTCCTGAATATGTCATGCAGACCCTTATTTATTTTTCTGCTAATGAAATCTAGGGACAGTTTGGTTTTTGAAGTTGAGACCAAACACAACTTCATTGTTGTTCTCGAAGAACAAAGTGAGCTTACAGTAAAAATGTCTGTTTTAATAGGCAGTAAACCACATTAACGATCAAAAGGATGAATCTCATTCTAGCGACGTGTTTTACAAACAAAACCCCTTTATCCTCTCATTTTACCGCGGTGAGAATGGGAAGAACGTGTACAAGGACAGCTAATAAAGGGATTTCTATTCATAGTCTCAGCATTAAATGCTTGGCTTCCTAAAGAGCCAGACGCTCTACTTTCAATATTTATGTCCCCCTTTTGTGATAAGTGCTGATTCTATGTATGATAGCAGCACACAGGTATGTGCCCAAAAGAAATATGGCCAAAACGTTGATGGACAGCTAACCCCCCATTTCTGTGCTCTGTTTGGCTCTGATTAAATTCCCCATGCAGCATTGTTTGTTCAGTGACTCACACTGTAAGTTCTAGAGTTGTATCTGTAATGCGCTCATGTCTATGGCATGACGCACTTTCACCACACTCGTTCTACATTGATATAAGCATGTGATTTACATTATATGGCTCTGTCCACAGGGGTGTTTACTGCAGCGAATGTAAGACAGGTGTCTCAAATATTATTCACCTGAAGCATCGGTATGGTTTACGTTATTGCATGTCCGCATACATTAGCATGATTGAAAAGTAAAATCGTATATTTACTTATTGTGTATTACAACAGAAGGCCCCAGGGAGGACCCAGAACAAGGTTGGCATGGGAATGCCTCAGTGTTCTCCCAGAATATGTAATTTTCCAGTGGTTTTGTCAGAAGAGCAATTGGATGATTCTGGTTTTGAGGGAAACATTGTGTTTTAATTGCTTAAAAATTGTTTCTGTCTTAGACTGCTGCTTTCATCAATGCAGTTTTGTCAGTTTTTGCATTTACAGTGTTTAAAACTAAATAAAGTCACATTTTCTGTTGTATAGCTTCCAGAGTCTTCTATAATGGGATATGATTAATATTACAATTACACACAAAACAAGACAGTTAACCTATCTGCAGCACATGGAAGACAAGAAAAAATAAGAGAAAAGACTAAAAAGTTCCTGAAAGCCAGGATTCTGTCTAAAATGGAATAAATAAGACTGAAAGGGAAAGATATGGAGAATACAAATTTAAATGCTGTCTGTTTCACCTTCTCTCTTATTTTTCAGTTGCCCAGGAAAGCCTAGCAACCTCGTGTTACTTAACTCAAATCAAATACCAACTTGAATTCCATCAGGAAGCGGCCAAAGACATGCAACGGTTGAGGTAATCTGACCGGCAAAGATCCATTTCATGAATCACTCTGCTGTCCTTTGACTAGCCGCCAAAAACTATGAAAGAAATGACATTAAAGAGAAAGTTCACTTTGCCAAAGTGCTCCCGGGGTCAGTGGGTATGGATTGCAAACACTGATCCGTGGGCAGATTTACAAGCAAAAAAAAAAAACCATAATTTTATGACTGCAAAAAAAAGCAGCGTGGTTTAGCCGTACGACACTTGCAGAAAATGAAAGATATTTGAGGTTTGGAAGTTCAGCTTACTTTACGTCATCCACAACTTCACACTAGATTAAGTAGCTTTGCTTTTGTCTTTTATTCTGACCGAGTTTAATGCTCAAAAATGCAAACAACTGCACCAAATCAAGAGTTCTCCTGTTATTCACAATATAGATGGGAACATGGTGTAAGAGCGACGTCAGAAGAGAAACGTACACGAATCGGTTTTAAAGTGCTTCCAGCTGGAGGATCTTGATTTAACATTAATGATACTGATCATCTCTATTTTTGTTGGGTCGACTACAATGATTGGAGGATGACTTCATAAAAGGATGGTTTGAATGTAAAAGTTAACAACACAGATACTCTCAAACAACTAAACACATACAAATACCTCAAAACTGGGAATTATAGCTTTGGAAAAGTGTAACGTTATAATGGAAACAACAGTCTCCATTTAATCATTCCAGCATCCATGATAGGAAGAATTAAGAGATTAACGAGGTTCAACTCATCGTTTTTTACAAAAATGGCCATCAATGCAGACCATTTAGAAGCTTTACTATGCTGCGGCAACCAGAACGCTGCCTGCAGTTCTCTATGTAAACACATTGCTCATAATGCTCAACAGAACACCTTAAGAGCTCGCTCTGTCGTCCCTGTGTTTGCTGGTTGGATGACCTCACACTATGCTTGAGTTAGTGACTTGAATTTCCAGTTTTTGTCACGTTCTGCCTGACGTGAAGCCTCATTTGCAGCAGACCTGAAATCATGTTCTTACCTCACTCGTCTTCAGGGATGTGGAATGCAAAACATCTGCAATCCAACGAGGTGAAGAAATGCTCCTGAATTACTTAGGAACGTTGGCACATCTGATGTCCTACTGTAGTCCGTTTTTTTGCGTTTCTGCCTAACCCTGTTCATCTGTTATGGCTACTTTGACAACAATGATTTCCATTTCAAACTGGTATTCTGAGGGATATTGTTTGCAGAAATGATTGGAACACAGGGATTAAATATAGTGCAGACTAAAGATAATCAGAACACATTCTTACAGAAATCCATTCTTTCATTCGTTCTCTTTGCTTAAGTACGGTCACTGCGGCCTACATCTCAGCTAACATTGGGAGATAGCCAGATGTTCACCCCGGAAAGGTTGTTTGCTTGTTCACACTGGTTCTCTGGGAATCCCAATAGGACCATAAAAACTTCAGTAAGGTTCATTTTCCCACAAACCTTTGGTCTGGGTACTTGACGTTTTGATTAATGCAGACTTTGTAATGCGCGCCTCTAATAGTTTTTCTAAGACGTGCTTATTGTTGTGTTGTTTTTAACCCCAAAATTCCTCAATAACACCATATCTGACACATTTGTTCATGGGAAGAGGGTGGGGTATGACAGGATTAGCATTATTTGTAAAACAATGTTGCTATATCATCATTTTGAAAAATAAATTATTCTCTAAAAAAAGGTTGAAACTCATCCAAGGCCAAAAAACAGCAATGAATCGTTTGTACGAAACTTTTCCTTTATGTGATGATTATTTGTAGTTCAAACTGATGTGCATCTCTGAAGTGGATGTCTAACAACAAATATTACTCATGTATTATGTAAGCGATTGGAGCAGGATTCCTCTTTAAAAATGGTAAAAATCCAGTTATATTAATGTTTTGCCCCTTCAAAAAAATTTTTAAGCGCGACAACATTTTCACTCTAATGTATGAAGGTGCACACGTGAGAACGTGTAATGTTAGGTTACTTGCCTAACCCCCGTTCCCTGAAGGAGAAAAGGAGACATATCGTCGGGAATCGACTGATTGGGAATGGATTTGCCTGAAAGTGACTAAGTCTGTTTCTTTAATGGGCAAATACATTTTCAAGTGTGGGTGATTAGCAATCAGCCAGGTATTTAAACCGGGTGTGACCTACTCTTCATTCTAATGTTTCCAAGGATCCAAAACCTACTTACCTCTCTGGACCTCAGATCAGTGTCCTCAAGGGCATGGCCAGGGAAATACTTCTCCGTTCCCTCCTAGACGTACCCTTTCAGTCATTCCGGAGACGTATCGCCGGGAACCAACTGATTGAGAACCCTCTGTAGGGTTTGGGGCCTTGCGCAAGGTCCTTCCATACAGGCCGACACTAACCTTAGCTGCCAAGGCAGTAAAACCTGTATGGGTGCACATTCTGCCCCTTTGCCCGGATAAATCCTATTATGCGGGAAAGTCGCACAACCCTTAAGAGTGCTGTCCTCGGTCATCGAAGCGAGCGACCAGAAGAAACGAACCCCTCTACCCGTCGGGAGGGGTGCATGGAGACCGCTTGGAGACAAAATCATTGTCCTGCAAAAGGGCAGGGACGGAAAGAGCATCGTTTTCCACTTAAGGAAAAGGGAGGGAACGGAATGGGGAGCATACGAACCTCCAAACTGGGAGCTGTATGGAACACACAGAAAGGAACACCCCCCCCCCCGAATCTGGATCCTAGTTCTTTAGGGGTCAGGCCCAAGAGCAAAAGCCTCATACAGAATCTTTCAGAGATGACTGCACAGTTCAGATGCCGGACTAGGGGAGGAAGTTGTTAGCTGAATGCGCTTTCCGGGGAAGGAAAAAAGACCAGCAAGCCACATCCACACCATCTCTTCATTGGTGGCTGCCACCACTCAGAGCAGACATGAAGGTAGTGATACCTGATGATGGTGTTGGGTGTCAACCAGCCCATAGCTCTACATACGTCGGCTAGTGAGAGCAATACCAGGCTTGCGATGGGCCCTCAACTGAAGAGTTGGGAGATAGTATGGGAGATAGCCTCCACAATCCAGTGAGATAACATGAATGGATGACGTGACAGTGGTAGGAAGGGTACTACAGTATTGGGTTACGTCCCAGTTTTGAGCTAAAGATTCGGTTGGAAGGAAGAACTTGTTTCAGATCTCAGAGTCGACCCTTTAGTATTAAAGACAATAACTCGATACACAGAGCACTTTCATATTTAAAAAACACATGTTCCTCCATCTTAGAGCTATGCCACACACCGCATGAAAGGTCATTTTTAATCAATGATGATGTGGGCACTCTAATGTTTGATGATAGATGTTTTATGTAATAGGTTCCAGTTGTGATGTCAATTTAGGTGATTTACTACATGGTCTTGTGGATAAATAACGCTCTGTGGCACTGTACATATTGCTTTATTCAAATCAGCATCTAAAAATACTAACACTTAAATGTTTTATTCCTTGGACGCTCTTTGCTTTGAAGTCAAAAATGGAACAGACTTTACCTCATAAAAACCCCACAGTGCATATTTGTCCTAAATCAATCAAAAGATGGCCAGTGGAGTTCTCACATTATTCCTGTCAGCAGGTTCAATCCTGGACAGTGCACTGTTAGTCTGCTCTGCTGTTATTGCTGCCGTAACCAATGGCAAAATGATTACATCGGTGAGAATCAGCCAGTGAATGATTCCCAACAGTCTCCCCAATAAAAAACACAGAGTGTTAATTTTTGGGAATTGTGTTACAACGAACAGCTCAAGAGTTCCGTTTTCAATCAATTTGTGAAGACTAAGGGAATGATTCAATTGGCTCTTCTTGTTTTTCAAGTACAAACCACAATTTCGGACTCACATTTTAGGCCCACATCTGGTATTTTTGTGCCACTGATGCACTTGATCCAAGTGCTATTTTTTATGGTACACGAGACATGAAGGTTTAATATTAACTCTGATTTGGGTCACGTGTGGCCTTACAATCCAATTGGTACAATCACAAGCCATACAGCTGTGCTCATAAGTTTACACACCCTGGCAAAATGTATTTGCAACAGAAAATTTTCCAATTCACCCTGATCAAAGTTTGGTTAATATTTTGTTTTTCCCCTTTAACATCAATGACAGCCTCGAGTATCTTGAGGTAGTTGTTAATGAGGTTCTTTATCTTCTCTGTTTGTAAAGCAGCCCATTCTTCTTGGCAAAAAGCCTTTTGTGCATGAACTTCACATTGAGTTTTCCACACAGTGATTTAATGATATTAAGGTCAGGAGACTGAGATGGCCACTACAGAACCTTCATTTTGTTCCGCTGTAACCAATGACAAGTGGACTTAGCCTCGTGTTTTGGATCGTTGTCGGGTTGGAATGTCCATTACTAACATGCTGTATTCATCTTGCCATTGATTTCGACCAAGTTCCCTGTGTCTTTGGAGCTCACACATCCCCAAAATCACACATCCCCACCTCCATGTTTCACAGCGGGGCTGGTGTTCCGTTCGTGTGGACTCTTCTCCAAATGTAGCGTTTATGGTTGTGTCAAATATCTTTGTCTGTAACCTATTTGCCCATGCAACCCCTTTTTTTTCAAGTGCCTCCTTTGACAAACTCTGTATGCAAACTTTTGTTTGATCAACAATCCATAACGCTAGCTCTGGACCAGCAGACGACTAAATTAGGTAGAATCCGCTTGGAAACATCTCTATAATAAATGGCAGAATTGAATTTGGATGATCTACTGATCTCTTCCTCATACTTCCCTGATAAAAGCTCTGAAAATCAAAGGTCAAAAAGCTGTCCAAAAGTGAAGGCATCAGTTCCTGCTTGAATATTCGCTCAAATATACAGCTCTATACTTTCCCTAGACCTACGTGTAAAACAGGGGAGGAATTGGCTGATAAAAGTTCATTTCTCTGCCATCTTATCTGACATAACCTAGTCGGATAGCCCTCTAGTGTGAAAAGCCCTCTGCTTGCCTCAGTAAGTCGATCCTTATATAGACAGCAGACATTAGGTAAACGCAAGGTAGACGTTAGGTAAACTGAAAACAGGCACTTTTCCGTCAACAGCTGTGTTCATAACTGTGATATGCCTCCATGCGCTGGCACTGAGCTGGAAGATCGTGTCCAGAACGTTTATGTGAACACGGGAGGTAGAGTTTACAATGTAGTCATGAGCAGCTGTTAGAGCGCAGGCTCTGTGGTATTAGAAGTATTTGTATTCAGAGATCCTCAGCCAATCAAATCTCACACCAAGTCTGCGTGCGCTCTTATTAAATTAAGCCTTATTGATGGACTGTGTGTTCTCAAGCTATTCTTTGAATTGTTAATCAGCATTGGGGAGATATTTATCTCTTGTCTTTCTCTTGTTCTCAGCACATTGCTATGCTGCAGCTTCCAAAAGCCAGTGTAAAACCATGTTTTGCAAAAATCTGGGTACATTCATTATGTTATCGGACTATAGTACAGTGAAAATCTAGTTTCTTCATATAGCTTCTACTCCCCATCTTTGAAAAACTGACATGTGGCAGAGAACTTGAAAATTGAGCCTTCTAAACTAGGTCAGAAGATAGCAGGCTTATCTCGTTCACAAATGCCAAACAAAGCATTCAGATGGTTTTAAAAGTGTCTGCTCGTTTCTTATCAATCTATTTCATGAGATTGTTTTAACATGGGAAACTTTTTGAACTGACTGGGGCTTGCCAGCGTAATGCTTTATATTAAGTATTTAATACGTTGTTTCATGTGTTTATCTCTTACAATTTAATTTTTAGAGTGTGTTCAAGGTTTACACTTTTTTGATGGTGCATTAACTAAGTTCGGGAGGAGCAAATCAGACCAGTTAATCCCATTCCAACTTCCAATCAGCTGTCCACACTCCAATCTTATTCCAGTTAGCTTCCAATCGTTCACAGTTGAACAGCTTTTTCCCTGTTGGGGTGGTTCTTGGAATCTTGGGACACACCTCGATCCAAACTCCTTGGACTGCTTGCCTATGTTGTTACGGTTTCAGAATGATATTCAAATAATTTGACTAATTTCTATAGTTATTTTGAAAATCTGGGTAATTTTTATTATTTTACAATTTGCAAAAAAAAAAAAACAGAAATTGTACAAAAATACCGTTCTGAGTATAACATCTAGTAAATTTTTTATTACTAGAATCTAAAGAATTGACAAATGAACTAAAAATGTATAACACCCCCCCCCTTTTTTGTGCCAGAACTTTGAAAAACACAAGCCATATTACAGGTCTTGTATTTCTATGGGTAATCTCTTCTTTTTACCACTAGATGAAATCTTTTTGAAACCTACACATTATATTTTTAGTCACAATTATTTTATGACATGATGATGACGATTAACCACAGGTCTCAACCAGTGGGTAGCACTGTGGCCTTCCAGTTAAAAGGTTCTTATCCTTCTCCCCTAGAGGACAAAAGAAATAGAACTGATTGGTTCTTTATATTCCACATGGAATGTTTCCACAACTACATCACTTTTGGTTTATTTATAACAGAGCTCTCTAGGAATCAGATAACAACCTTATCTCCATGCCGTTGAAATTAGGGCTACACTCTATCAACCCCTTGATATCGCCAACCGTGGTTCTCCAGAACAACCAGTTTAGGCTGAATATGTACAGAGACTTTCTTGGCTGACAGAGACAAACTCATTTGTGTGTTTTTACAACAGACAGGTGCCTTTTAATGTTTTGCTGTTAATGTTTTCTCTGTGCAGTTATGGAAGGTTGTTTACTTTTGAGAGTTGGAAAGTAAAGCCCAGCCATTCATTCTTCTTCTCATAATTACTGAGATATGTTTCTTGCCAGCAGTTTTTCAGTGAACGTCCAAACACACACACACACAACGCACACACAGAGAAAGAGAGAGCATGTTTTACATGTTTTACATTGAATTTAAAAAGCATCTATCAGTAGAGGAATGACCTAATCTGATTCCCTGCCAATAGCCTGAAACACAACTAGCGCTCAAGAACAGACTTTTTGGCAATAGTCCTCCAGACCAAACAAGGAGTGCTAGACAATCTGGGTTTAAAACTCAGCAAGAGGTGGGGAGGGGGGTATGGTACCTTTCCAGAGAGCCCCTTTGGTTTCTTTGCAAAATGTGAAACAAACTGCCAGAATGTATGCATTTTCAAGAATCTAACAGGCAATTGTTACAACAATCCATGAGTGATGCATATTTTAACCGAAACAATACCATACAATGTTATACCACTTAAAACAAAGGAACTTCTAAGCAAGTGCATGCATTCCTGAGTCACATTCTGGATACCGTTCAGCCTGAAGTACATGACAAAGGTCACCTACTAAGCACAGTCAACCCCAATGTGAAAAGGCTATCTATGTTTTGGTCCCAGTTGAAAGCCTTCATTCCGAAAGGTCACATCGACCCAAAGGGATGCACCATTATTTCAAAAGGCACGATTTAACCGCCAACACCCTAACTGGATCTAAAAGCTTTAGGGATATAGAGGTTATTGTAATCTGTGTTGTCAACTTACATTAATCTGTTCCAACTCACACCCATTCAGTGTTTTTCCATCACTAACATGATTTCATGCTTTCCTAGAGGACTCCTGCATTAATAACTCTAGAGTGATATCTGGAGCCCGGCCAAGTGACTATAAGCCTCTGAGGTGCGCTTTCTTCCTTCATGAATGATTGAGTGATGGACCCAGTTCTGAAATATTACTTCCACCCCTGTAGCTGGAAACAATTGAGCATGTTAAAACCTTATCTTGCTGCTTTTGAATGCATAGAGAATATCTGGCATGGATTTTTCTTTGGTGTGGTAGATACAGAGAGAGTGGTTTTCTCTCTCTCTAATGATCTTCAAGTATCTGTCTTTGTTTTTTGGCCAACACTTTGAGTCATGTTGGCAGAACCGACCCAAATAAATGCACTAGCACCATTTTTTTTTGTGGTGGTGGTGGGGGGAAATTGGGTGCGGTAGTGAAAAAAAAAACAATGTACAAGACCCAAGTGTGTAAGTTTCCCTAATTACGTAGTGTTCTTTTTTTCTCTCTCTTTCATTCTGACCCCCCACCCCTTATCCTTCTTGTTCAAGACATGGGTGTGCAGAGATTTGCTTTTGGGGGATAAAACCCACAGTTTGGGAGTGGTGAGGGATATTCCAGAGCAGGATGGCCCGGTGGAAGGTTCCTCTGCTCTTGCATGGATTTCTCCTGCTGGTTCTGTGTAGACCCTCCCTTCAAGGAGGTAGGTGTCCCCGAATTCACTATGCTTTTTTCTTGTAGGATTACAGGTGTATTGCATTAAAAGGAACCGTGAATGATGTTTTCAAACTGCTTTACTGAGGGAAGTTTTAAAGGATGGTTCACATTACAAGTGAAATCTTCTCAGAAAGACTCGTTCTTTCTTGACCTGTGTAGAAATAATAATTATTCTGTGCAGTGATGAGATATATCGTGATTTTATCTCGTTTAGAAGTATTAAGCAA
Organism: Danionella cerebrum; assembly: GCA_007224835.1. Taxonomy (NCBI): domain Eukaryota; kingdom Metazoa; phylum Chordata; class Actinopteri; order Cypriniformes; family Danionidae; genus Danionella; species Danionella cerebrum. The sequence goes on along the minus strand of SRMA01022584.1, from coordinate 153,285 downwards.
ATGTTAAACTGTATTTGACTGAAACGTGGGTAAATGTTCCTTATGTCCTTTTCAAGTAATGGGCTACGATTGCAAATTGAAGTAAGTATAATGAATGATTTTTTAAACAATGTCAAGGACACTCTGTTTATTTTTTACGGATTGATTGTATCCCACTTGGCATCTATTATTCATGTAGAAAGAATGATACGAGTGCTCGCAGTCCAAATGATTACATCATACTCCAACAACCTACAAACGTTTCCCAGTGGAGTTTTGGAAACGAGAATTTGATTTTTTTTTCTTCCAATCTCTTAAAGGTCACATGGGATGTGGCTCTTCTCATGAATCATATCTGTTGTTTTCATATTCCTCCAAATCTTATGCTAATGGAATCAGTGCTGTTCGAGGCTTCACATGAAAGATATAGAGATTAGTTTAAACCCTAGAGGTATGTGGCATCATCACTGAGAAAGGCACAGGAATGGTCCTCATAAACTGGTAATATGTTACAGAGGTGAGGCAGGGGTTGACATAACTATCAAATAACTTTGTGTTGGGAGTGCCAACTGCACTCTCTGCAGATGTTTGTAGTTTCAGTACAAAATCCATATCACCATTATATTGTATTTATCAGCCATTTTCAAATGTGCTTTTCTTGGAACTCAAACTATTAGCTATAAGATATCCCTTCTGATGCCAAAGTGGCTTGTGCTCTGTAAGAAAACCATGTTTTATGTTTTCATTATTGCCAAGGAGTCTACATACCACCTGGTGCAGGGGGAGCAACCGGAACTGGTCTAGGAACTGGGGCTGGACTGGGCATTGGAGCTGGTCCAGGTACTGGTGTTGGTCCTGGGGGATACGGAACAGGGTTAGGATATGGAGCTGGCCCTGGAGGAGCTGGAACAGGACTAGGACCTGGCATCCAACCTGGAACTGGTGCGTGCATTTGTGGTTGAACATTTCTTCATCTGTGTCAAGATCAGTGCAAAAAGTATGTTTTTCAATTTGAACAGGAGGTGGTGTTCGTCCAGGTTTTAAACCAGGAAAAACAGGAGGTGAGGGGAAACATTTATCTTGATGATAAGTCAAAAGTTTGGAATTACTTCTGGATGATAAGTCAACAGAAGGGTCTGAATTCAAAAGCCTGGATCTGAAACTTATTTAGCATCTGTTGGAAAGACCTAAGCTTGGGGTATGGTGAGGTCTTTTAAACCAGTGCATCTTGGTGGATAGGAATACTTAAGGTCTAGTAGAACAGAAAAAGAATTGCAGGGTGGTGTACAGCTCGCTTGAAACATCACATGAGCAACAATACATCTTTGCTGCTATGCAATGTTTGTACATTATTCTTCCTATTCCTTATAATTATAGTAATAATGTTTTTTCATTTTCTTTAATCTTGCTCATATTGTTAGTGCTGTACTGCTGCTGGTACCCTAATTTCCCAGAGGGACCTCCCAAAAAGATTAATAAAGTATGTTCTATTCTATCACTGCAGAAAAGAGGTGGTTCTTTTATTTCCAACTCTACCAGTCCAACAGTAATTTATTTGCTTTATTTACTAAAAAAAAACACATACATTTGTTTGATACCAAAGTGATTCTAAACTTTTGAGTGAAAGTGTATATCAAAGAATTGGTTGAAGTATTCAGTTCCTTGTCTAAAATGTCATCTGCTTTGGAGGAGTCGGTGTTGGTCCAGGAGCTGGCGGTATTGGTGGAGTTGGGCCTGGTGTTGGAACTCTTGGGACTGGAGGACTTGGTACTGGTGGATTAGGCACTGGAACAGGTTCTTAAATTTTCCCTATCATATAACATTCTAAAACCGGAAATGGTCATTGAACTGGTATATTTTTTATATTTTATTCCAACTTAATGTATAAAAACCATATAAATGCCATCAAGGTATTGGACTGGGAGCTGGAGGCCTCGGGACAGGAGGGCTAGGTACTGGAGGATTAGGCACTGGAACAGGTTCTTAAATTTTCCTTACCAAATAACATGTTCTAAAACTGGAAATACTCACTAAACTTACATTTTTTCTCTTTATTTTAAAAAATATTATGTATGCTATCAAGGTATTGGACTGGGAGCTGGAGGTCTTGGGACAGGAGGGCTTGGTACTGGAGGATTGGGCACTGGAACAGGTTGTTAAAATATCCTTACAGTAATGCATCCTATTCAATTTAAACAATTAACATAAAAACATTAAATAGTAATATTTTCAACAGGAACATATGTCAAGCCTCCCAAAACAGGTGTGTTATTTTGGACATTGATAAGTTGCAATACAAGTAATTACTAAGAAATAATGCCTGAACATTTTTACTACATAGGGGGATATGGCACCATACCAGGAATTGGAAGAGGTGGTACAGGTGGTGCACTTGGAGTGGGGTCACTTGCACCTGGAGGTGTTTTTCCAGGAGGTTTAGGACCAGGAGGAATTGGACCTGGTGGAGTACGACCTGGTGGCATTGGAGCTATAGGAATTGGACCAGGGGGCTTTGGACCTGGTGTTGGAGCTGGAGGCCTTGGAGCAGGTAGTAATACTTACATGAACAGTCTTTATAACTGTAGACCTCTATCAAAGTGGAAACTTCCCATTTTGTGATAGAATGCTTAAATGTTCTTTTTATATACTTGATTTTTTTACCTTTAGGTGTTGGTGGTAAACCGCCTAAACCAGGTGAGTGAGATAAAAGTCAGCACACATGTCTTACATAGATCCAAATATTATTCAGCCCTTTAAATAAAAGGTTTGTTTGACTGTTGTTTCAACAACCCTCTAATGGGGTATTTCAGGAATTCTTGGAACTGGGAGTATTGGTGGTGCAGGTGGCCTTGGCGGTATCGGACTGAGACCAGGCGGGGCTGGTTTTGGTGGTGTATTACCTGGAGTTGGTCCAGGTATTGGTGGACCTGGTGCAGCATTGCCAGGTATAATGACTCTACTATTTTAAATCTATGCTGAAAGTTCTTCACACTTTTTTTTCTTTCCAGGAGGTGGCGTGGGAACTGGTCTGGGAGGACTTGGAGTTGGTCCAGGAGGAGCTGGGATAGGTAAGAAATGTATTGGTGGACCTGGTGCAGCATTGCCAGGTATAATGACTCTACAGTTTTAAATCTATGCTGAAAGTTCTTCACACTTTTTTTTCATTCCAGGAGGTGGCGTGGGAACTGGTCTGGGAGGACTTGGAGTTGGTCCAGGAGGAGCTGGGATAGGTAAGAAATTTAATTTATATATATATACACACATATATATATATATATATATTTTTTTTTTAAGTTTAGTCCTTACTAATACCTACATTTCTTAACATTTTTCATAACTTTCTCATAGGAGCAGGAAGAAAACCTGGTAAACCTGGTAAGATTCATGCAAGAATTAATTGATCAAATACACACTATAAACTTTCTATAGCTCTTAGAGTTATTATATCTTTTGCACAAAGCATGACTGTTGAAGTAACACTATTTTTTGGACTCCATGTATTTAGGATATGTTGGCCCAGGAGGTGTTGGGCAATTTGGAACAGGGACTCTTGGAGGAGGTGATCCCAGGGTTGGTGCTGGAACAGGTTTCCCTACTGGTGGTAAGGATTTCCTCCTGTTCTATAAACAGTGCCTCTTCCTACCACAGATATTGTCATTTTTCAAAGTGAGAAACTCCTTAAGTTGAGTGCAATAAAATGAATAGATAATGGACTACAGTAGTTCAATAAAAAAGCAAATATGAATCCTTGAAAGCTAATCAGCAGAAAGTGTTGATTTGAATGACATATTCTAGGCTGTTCAAATAGTTCATGTATTCCTAGGTGGTTATGGTGGATATGGGGTGCCTGGAGGAATTTACCCTGGAGCTGGTCAGAAACCTCCAAAACCAGGTAAAATAATGTGCTAGTATACAATACAAACAAATAATAAGTCCTTGCACTGATTTTTTTTAACAAACCTAAGTAATTGCTTTAATCTAATTGTGCTCTTAGGTTTTGGTCTTCGCCCTGGAGGTGCCGGAATTGGTCCAGGTGGTGCTGGTATTGGTGCAGGTGGTGCCGGATTTGGTCCAGGTGGTGCCGGAATTGGTCCAGGTGGTACTGGAATTGGTCCAGGTGGTGCCGGTATTGGTCCAGGTGGTGCCGGAATTGGTCCAGGTGGTGCCGGAATTGGTCCAGGTGGTGCCGGCATTGGTCCAAGTGGTGCCGGAATTGGTCCAGGTGGTGCCGGAATTGGTCCAGGTGGTGCCGGAATTGGTCCAGGAGGTGCAGGGTTTGGCCCAGGTGGAGCAGGGTTTGGACCAGGAGGGGCAGGAGTTGGACCTGGAGGAGCTGGAGTTGGACCCGGAGGCGCAGGAGTTGGGCCTGGAGGTGTAGGAGTTGGACCTGGAGGTATTGGAGTTGGACCAGGAGGCGCAGGAGTTGGGCCTGGGGGAGGTCAGTGTTGAAGGACACAAAGTAATAAGTTGCTTGAATCTTTTCAATCACGCTTACCATTTTCAACCATTTTCACTGGTTTAGCAGGAACTGGGGCTAAAATTGGAAAGCCTGGGAAAGCACCAGTGCCAGGTAACTTGCATCTATTGATCTGGATGAACGTATAGTCCACTTATAATGGAGTAAACGGTTTTAAAACAAAAGCATTCGTCTCTTTGTGCAACAAAATAAGGTGTTGGGATTCCAGGGCTGTATGATGGTGGAATTGTTCCTGGGCAAGGTAAGTAAATACAGTATTTAAAGGATTCTCAATGTTAGTGTTTAATGATACAACTAAAGTAAAGTTTACACAAAGGTTTTGGAGGCAGAGGTGTTTTGCCTGGAGTAGCAACGGGAACTCAAACAGGTAAATCTACATAAATGACAACTTTTTACATATTGTTTCATCCATTTAAAATGTTTTATGTGTTTCTTTCTCATGTGACAATTTTAGGGCAGCTTGGTCAAGGTGCTCTAGGAGCTGGTGGTAAAATATATATATTGAAGTTCAACTTTTTATGAGTAAGAGGTAGGGAAAAACTTCAAAAATTCATTATTTGTGTCTTCTCTGCCAGGGGGCCGTGGGGGTTTTGGTCAACAAATTCCAGGTGTCTTCCAGGGATATCCCCTCATCTCACCAAAGTCTGGAGGTGCCAAAGATTTAAGAATCCCTCCTTTTGTCCATTAGACTATCTCTACCATAATTTACCTTAAAATAACTGTTAATTATTTTCCACATTCAAGCTTCAAGTGCAGCAAAGTCTCAAGCTAAGGCTGCTAAATATGGTAAGTCAAGCATAAAAACGATGTGAATTTTGGAATTTAATTCTAAGAGCGCAAATCTCTTTCAAGGGGCTGGTGGAATTCCTGGTCTAGGTGGTGCACTTGGTGTTGGAGGTGTACCTGGTTCAGGTATTGTACCAGGTGCAGGTGGTGCGGCTGGCGTGGGTGGCGTACCAGGTTCTGTGCCAGGCAGTGTTCCAGGTGCAGGCATATTACCAGGTGGTGGAGTTTTTCCGGGAGCTGGCGGTGCAACTCCTGGTCTTCTATATCCAGGAGCTAGTGGTGTCTATCCTGGAGGTAAATGCAGGATTCTGTAAAAATACCTAGAAATATTTACAAACCGAGTAATAAATCATTTTAATCTGTATCTCAATAGGAGCTGCCGCAAAAGCTCGGAAATATGGTAAGAAAATGTATGATTCTTGTTGTGTGAAAGCAATTGGATGATGACTATAAATTTATAAATTTATATACATTTTTTTAAATGTTGAAGTTTGTACAGTTAATTCTATTTTGATTATTTTTACATTATTACATTTAAATAGCAGCCAATGAAGAGTAGATTTTCCTGTTTTTCGCAACTAGTCTTGAGCATTGTAGATGCTAATACCCCTCTTCAATTATGAAAAAAATTAATGTTTTGTTTATTTCATTCCCAGCCTCTGGCATAGGAACCGGAGCTGGAGGAGTTCCTGGCTCTGGTTTGGGAGTGGGTGGTCTTGGAGTTGGAGGAGTTCCTGGTTCTGGAGTAGGTGGTCTTGGAGTTCCTGGTTCTGGAGTGGGTGGTCTTGGAGTTGGAGGAGTTCCTGGTTCTGGAGTGGGTGGTCTTGGAGTTCCTGGTTCTGGAGTGGGTGGTCTTGGAGTTGGAGGAGTTCCTGGTTCTGGAGTGGGTGCTCTTGGTGTTGGGGGAGTTCCAGGTTCTGGAGTTGGTGGTCTTGGAGTCGGGGGAGTTCCTGGTTCTGGTTTAGGAGTGAGACCTGGAGTTAGTCCTGAAGGTAACCAGAACACACTTTATTTCCTAAAAATACTATTTTCATTTAATATTATCGATAAATTGATAAATATATTCCTGCCATCTTTTAGCGTATGCTGCAGCCAAAGCAAGAAAATATGGTAAGTACTTTACATACTGTATTTAAAAAAAGATCTGGAATTGTAAAAAGTGCAAAATAGTTGGAAATTGGTCAACATTTTAGACAACAAAAATCCCTGGGATGTGCCAAGAACTCATAAAACAAAACCCTAAGACTTTATCTAATGGATAATCTGTCTTTTATTTTAAGATTTACACATAGGTACAAACTTTAAGAATGCAAATATGTAAAGATGCTCTGCCAATTATTTACAGCTCAGCGTGGTAGTGTAGGATTGCCTGGTGGAGGTCTTGGAACTGGAGGATTTCCTGGAGGAGGCCTTGGAACTGGAGGGCTTCCTGGTGGTGGCCTTGGAACTGGAGGGCTTCCTGGAGGTGGCCTTGGAACTGGAGGACTTCCTGGTGGTGGTCTAGGAACTGGAGGGCAACCTGGAGGTGGTCTTGGGACTGGTGGGCTACCTGGGGGTGGTCTTGGAACTGGTGGGCTACCTGGGGCTGGTCTTGGAACTGGAGGGCTACCTGGGGGTGGTCTTGGAACTGGAGGGCTACCTGGGGGTGGTCTTGGAACTGGAGGTCTACCTAGTGGCGGTCTTGGTGTTTTGCCTGGTGGGGGAGTTGGAGGACTCCCTGGCTCTGGAACTGGTATTTAATTATACAGAACATTATTTATTGTTCAGGTAAATTTGTATTTGTTTTAAGATTTTTTTAAATGTCTTGCAGGATACGCTGATGCAAAAGCCCGAAAATATGGTACAACTGTAATTCAATCCTTGAACATAGTAAGCCATTTACAGAATTTAGGCATTTTTATAACCTTACATCTAATTTTTTTTCTAGGCCTGCCTGCTGGAGGTGCAGGTTTGGGCACAGGCACTGGATTGGGTCCAGGCACTGGGTTGGTTGCAGGTGTACCAGGTGGATTACCAAGCACTGGTGTCATACCAGGAGGAGCAGGGGGTATTCCAGCAACTGGATTGGGACAAGGAGGTTTAGGTTTTGGCCCGGGAAGTGTACCAAGTGGAGGCTTTGGACCAGGAAGTGTTCCTGGAGGTACTTTTAATCAGCATTTTAAGTGATCAAAGTCTAAATAATAAAATGTTTTAGCCCAAGAGTCACAGATTTTAACAGTACTTCCTTTAAAGATAACCAGGTAGCTTCTTGATGTAATTTCATTGAAAAGCAGGTACATGCAGCCTTCAGACATTAAGCAGTATTGAACAATAAGACAATGTTGGCTTGTAAAAGTGCCATTTAAAAGTAATTTTAAAAAAGTTCTTAGTGTAATATACATCAATCCCCATGTCTCCACAACATTCCTAGGCTGAAATTGAGATATTCCAAAATTAGTTGCTAGGTCAATGGTAAATATTTGACCACTTCTAGAGACTAGGGTTTAAATAATTTTGCACAGTGGCTGGTATGTTTTTGAACAGACATATAACCTCCACAAGTATGGTCGGTTTGAAGTGTTTATGAGGTTCTCAGTTTGAGTTTTAATTTCTCAACCCAAGTCAGACGTATTGGCAAATAGTATAGGCAAAGATGGGTTTAGAATTTTTTGTCAGAAGCAAAAGGTGAATAACAATATACAAGCCAACATAATGGCACATGGCATGAAAATAACCAAATATTTTGATGTAGACTACAGTACTCTAATCTCTATTTATATACATAAATGTGCATAAACTAACCGGCAACATTCTCCATTGACTCATAGCACTTCACAACTTTTTTCATCTCAAAATCTTTATTGACAGATGATGAAAGGAAAAGTAACTAAGGGGATAAATTCCACAAATTTATAATGCATGTACAGAACTCCAAAATGTAGAAAAAGTGAAAAATGAAGTAATATCAATGAATACTACCTTTTCAGTTTTTGAAAAGGGGAAAGAGAAAACCACCAAGACATGCTCTCTTGATTGCCCCTTAGAGATGTTTAGGCACAATTATACTGTACAGGGTATTCTAAAGACATACCAAGAAGTTACGACATTAGTCCCAAACCTATAAATAACCATAAAAGAGTGTAAATTGATCATGTAAAAGCATTGATAACATCTTTGGCCAGAGGTTTTTTTCTAGACAGTTTACAATTATTACACATGGCGTGTCATTATTCCTTCAGGAATGCAGGGACACCCAGACACAATGGTCTAATGCCCCTGCGAACATAGTCAGACATTGTCAAAAGAAATTGATAGCCTCAACCTTTTCTTTAGGTTTTAATTAAAACCTGGCCAACCTGGAAAACTAATCTGCATGTCTAGCCAGGTATAACCTATGACCTTTGATTGGATTGGATGGAAATGTGGCCTTTACATTCCTTAACTAATTCTAGTGTGTCATCAGTGTTCTCAAAATTACAATATTTGATAAATTAATGGTTAATATGGTTTGAACAGATTGTTGATAGTGTACTTCACACTTATTTGAGACCTATAGATTTGCATTCTCCATTTCTTTGTAGAATATCTATCTGTGTAACTAGAGTTGCAGGCAGTGATGCAAAGATTGGTACTTGTGTACAAAAAATTGCACTGGTGGACAATACTTGGCTGATCAGGTAAATGCAATTACTGAAACTGCAATTCATCGCATGGCCACTTGAGGCTGGTTTCAGAAGGAAGCAGATTCCCACTGACCAACAGTTTAAAACTGCTCCAATGTACAGTAAGGTTAAACAGACACAACATCTGTAGTTTTGTGTGGTCTAATGAAAAATTGTGAGACATCAGAGTAGTTGTCTGAACATTACATTATGTTCAATGTAAGACGTTTCATAACTGCATCGCACTTAGCTGAACTAACTAACTGAATAAACCTTTTTCTTTAATGTTGTCTTTGATACACTAGGTTATGCCAGTGCCAAAGCTCGGAAATACGGTACGGCAAGTTAAAATACCTCCTTCATTTACTAAAATGGAAGTAAAAGAGAAATCTCATTGTATCTTACAAATTTGCTAAAGCACTTGCAAGTGGAGCAGGTGGTTTGGGATTGCCGGGAGGAGTTGGAGCGCCACTTGGCAGTGGAGCAGTGTCTGGTGGTGCAGCGGGAATCAGACCGGGTGGTGCACCAGTTGGCTATGGACCCGGAGGAGTACCAATTGCTGGTTATGGGCCTGGTGGAGCACCGATTGCTGGTTATGGACCTGGAGGTCTACCTGCAGGTGGTTACGGGCCTGGAGGGTACGGGACTGGTGCTGGTGGTAAGCTTAAAACGTGTTACTATGTGGTTTTTATATCGTTAGACATGTTTGTCAACATATTTTTTATTTGTATCTAATTGTTTCTGCAGTGTACCCTGGTGGTGCAAAAGCACTAAAATATGGTGAGATGCTTTAAACCTGTATTTTACTTTCGTGCCTAAAGATTACCATCAACACTTTTCACATTATTAACACATGTAGGTCTTGGTGGGAGTGGAGGGGCTCCAGGACTTGGTCTACAGGGTCAAGTTGGAACTGGTCCAGCTCCAGGAGCAGGCACTGGAGTAGGGCAAGTTGCTGGTTTTGGTCCAGGCGGTGTGGGTGGTCCTGGGTCTGCAATTGCTGGTGTAGGAGGCATAGGTGGAGTAGGCCCTGGATATGGAGCAGGTGCAGGAGGTGAGTTAATATGTTTTTAAAGTGTAATCATAGGGGCCTCAGCCTCCTCTGTCTCAACAATTGTCTCATCCAAAGAGTGTGGAATTTTCATCTTCTGAACTGGATGGTAAATGTGCCCATTAAGAGGCTGTGGGAGAAAACCATTGGTGTTTTATGTAAATTTGCAACTGTATCCGAGAACACGAATCAGGAATTAGAGTGTGAAAACCAACCTGTGGAAGGGTGGAGGAATGAGAGAAAACTGTGGACAAGCAGAAAGCAAATCATAGACCTCAGAATAAAAGAGCCCTAAAATCAGCAACATTTAATCTGATGAAGTTCTCTGGTGTTCTACAGGGTACGGAGCTGGATCAAAGGCAGCTAAATATGGCAAGTTGATAACCAAATACAACATTAAAATAAATCTTGTTGAGATTTACATTAGTATTCTAAAACTTTAATATCGTTGGACAGGTTTGCCTGGTTTTGGAGGCGTCTTACCTGGAACAGGCACTCTACCAGGAGCTGGAACTGGAGCGATAGCAGGTGCTGGAGGTATACAATGAATGTTAACATACATAGTTTCTTCTCAATTTATGGGAATTTCCTCTGAGGAATTAAAATATGATAAAAGATATCTACAATTGTCACCATTCTTGTAATTGAAGTGAACCCCAAAAAAGGAATGGAACTTTGAGAGCCCATGCCCATGTATGGTACAAGATATTTGGTTCCTGAATCAATTGGACCATCTCTTTATTTCCCTATAAACCTGCATCTAACAGCACAAGTACCAGGTGGAGTTGGAAGTGTCCCAGGTGGAATAGCTCCAGCAATTGGTGCAACTAGGGCCACTGGAACTGGGATTGGAATTGGTGAGTGGTAATAATAATGAATAAACTCTGTAATGGTTAAAACTCAAGCAACAAATTAAAATGTTCGAGTGGTTTTAGGGACCAAGCAAGACAAAAATGAAAAAGTACTTCTGTTACCAATAGTCAATAAGAAAATTTCATCTGTTTCACAGGAGGAACAGCAATACCAGGCACTACAGTAGCTACAGGCACTAAAACTGGGATTTTTGGAGGTAATTCGTTATCTTTAATAAGCTACAACAAATAAACATTTTGCTGTATATAACATTTTTACTGATTCCATCTTTAGTTATTGGCGGTACAGATGCTGGAACTCGTGGTGTAGGAGTAGTTCAAGGTGATTGTCTGCTTTACTCGATAACTCTTTATTATGGGTGGTTGATTAGACTGTTCTTTAATATAAACTTTTCATATACGCAGGTGGAACAAAAGCTCCAAAAACTGGTGAGAAAATGTTATTTTTTTTCCTGTCTCAGTAATCTGGGTTAAAACAACCGTTTAGCCATCCGGTTTTAATTTATGGTCATTTCAGAATCTGGAGGACCTGTAGAGGGATCAGGTGGGTCCATTGTATTTTGCAAACAATGGAACCTTTTGCTGCCCTTAAGTTCGATTTGACAAATGTATTAAATTGGTACTAACTGAAGAGTGTTTAATGTTTTAAAGGTGTTACTGGTGGACCTTTTGATGCGGATGGGCTCTATGGAGTTGCTGGGACAGGAATACCCATCTTGGCTGGAGTTAGACCAGGTAGGTCCTCAATGAAGATCTGGACGTCATCTTTTTTATGCTGCCCATTCTTTGTATAGCATTCACAAAGGAATGCTTTGTACTAAGTCACTATATAAAATGCACATGCATTATGTGGTATATCTCAGTATATCTCTTTTCAGATTTTAATTAATAACATCATAGCCCGTAGCATAATACATCCATGTCACCATCGTGGTCATTGTGTAAATACATGGTAACTACAGCACCCGTCACTGGATGTAGAGCACTTTAAAAGGACATTTAAAAGTGTCTTACAAATGCAAGGGAAGTCTCCCAATTCACAGCCAATGTGCAAGATGTTCTTGGTCCCTCCCCAAAGGTAAATGGAATAGGAAATTACACAAAAACATAAAGGTACTTACATCCATTAGGCAGGCATAGTGCATAGTTAACAATTGGGAAAATGTTATTTCCCAAGAAATGGTTTGCATGAAAACTATTAAACCGTTTAAAACGTATATATGACTCATAATGAGTCTCTAATCAAATCTAATCAATATTTTCATTTTAAAAATGTATTAAATGACATTCATGATCTGTTTCCCCTAAAAACACAACACACTCATTAAGTCTAAAATTACAAAAGTAATTTTGTTGTGAAAAATAGGAAAAATATGCCAAAAAATAACAAGTAAAAGTTAGATATAAAGTATCTTGCTCTTCTTTAAAAAATACATTCAACATTTTATTATATTCCTATTGTGGTTGTCCTAGAGTGGTTTCCACTTTCTTTCCACAACCAAAACAAGCACAGGCTCATCGAAATTACTCATTTTAAATCACAAGAAAATAGAAGACATTTTATCGACTGGGCACCACAATTGTAGTCATGTGATCGAAAAAGGTTTGTGGAGTTTTGACTTTAAAATGGTAAGACAGATAACAGGACTGATTAGTCCAAAAGTGTAAAGTTTTTTTTACCATTTGCTTTACAGTAATTAGTAAGGCTGTTTTATATGCGAAAATAAATAGATACGTGATTTGAATTTGAACACATATGAGGCTAAAACATTTATTTTAGCTGAAAACTATTAGAGGGGTTTAAGCTACTTCATTTCCGTTCAAGCTTGACTTCAGTCTTTCTGTAACTGCACCAGGTTTGTACTTTTATTTTGAGACCTTGTTGAAACTAACACGTGCATATCTCTTTACTTTAGGTGCTACAGGAGTTCCACAAACAGAAAGTAAGCCTTACATACATATTTCTGTGTGATCTGCACAAATTTCAGGGCTTTGTTTTGTTAAAAATCTAACTGTTAATCATCTTGCCACCTACTTCCCATTTTTGAGTTGATTTTGTTTGGACTGTCGTCTGTTAATTTTAGAGCTCTCTCTGCTGGTCAAGCTTGGAAATGACACAGAGACGGTTTAAACTAAAGCTGGTTTTAAAGATATTAACTATTGCTAATGTAGTCATAAATCCAGTTTTGTGACTGGATTACATAGTTATGTTGTTCTTTTGCAGTTGGTGTTGGAGGCACATTACCTGGAGCACAACCTCTAAAGCCCCCAAGTACTTCACTTAAGTTACTTTACTTTAAACGCCTGGACAAATAAACAATTTTTTCGTAATGTAACATGACATTTTTTAAATTGTAAACTTTAAAAAAAAAATTTTCTAGTTACTGGAGGAGGGGCCATTCCAGGGCGGGGAGATACTCCTGGAATAATTGAAGGGGGACCTGGAACTGTAGGGCCTGCAACTGGTGGAGTGCCAGGAGGAGTTGGTGGTGTTCTTGGTGGAGTTGGGGGTGTTCCTGGAGGAGTTGGTGGTGTTCCAGGTGGAGTTGGGGCAGTTCCTGGAGGAGTTGGTGGTGTTCCAGGTGGAGTTGGGGCGGTTCCTGGAGGAGTTGGTGGTGTACCAGGTGGAGTTGGGGCAGTTCCTGGAGGAGTTGGTGGTGTACCAGGTGGAGTTGGGGCAGTTCCTGGAGGAGTTGGTGGTGTACCAGGTGGAGTTGGGGCAATTCCTGGAGGAGTTGGTGGTGTTCCAGGTGGATTTGGGGCAGTCCCTGGAGGAGTTGGTGGAGTACCAGGAGGAGTTAAACCTCCCAAAGGTAAGAATTGTGGTCGGATGAGTCAGTCTGAGGTATATTTATGGAATGTCTGTAAGTCAATGTGTTACTCATAGTTTACGGCGGAGCAGGTGGCGCCGGAGCTCTGGGTGTTGGAGGGGGAGCTGGACTTCTGCCTGGGAGTGCTGGTGGACTTCTGCCAGGAGGTGCTGGTGGTGTATTTCCAGGAGGTGCTGGGGGTCTGCTACCAGGAGGTTCCGGGGGTCTACTACCAGGAGGTTCCGGGGGTCCGCTACCAGGAGGTGCTGGGGGTCTGCTACCAGGAGGTTTTGGGGGTCTGGTACCAGCAGGTCCTGGTGTAGTAGCAGGAGGGGCTGGAGTTGGATTCCAGAAACCTGGAAAAAGTAAACACTTGGAATCTCAAACTTGGTCAAAAATCATTTTTTTTTCCTTTGAAATGAAAAAATAATTGTATTTTTAACAATCATTCTGGCTGCTGTGACAAATCCCCTACAGTGTGGTACCAGGCAATGCCCATTGGGCCGACACACATTTTTGAGCCTGACTGTCAAAATTTATTTATTAAATAAAAAACCTCTTAGGTTTACCAATTTCTAGTCACCCATAACAGACCTGAAACATAGACATGGATGTCCATATATTCTCTGATGTGTCGTATGCCATCACATATCATGTAAATAATCAAGGTGGACCTCTATTGAGAAACATGCCTTTACTGGTTCCTGTATTTGCAAGTCCAGTCCTGGTTCTTGTAATTGTAAGTTCAGCCCGATTCTTGTTCTTGTAAGTCCAGCCCTAGTTATTGCACTTGCAAGTCCAGACACTCTTGATTCCCCTGGCCTATAACACCACCAGTTTGATTTCATTGGTTGACATTACACCTGGCTGTAACCCTATAAAATCCCAGACATTGCATAAGTTTACCCACAAAAGTTCGTAACACAAAATGCTGATTTGATTTGTTTTTTTCTTTCTTTTGTACACTCACCTTGCATTTCAAAACGTACATAAAAAAGTATTATTTATATTTTTGCATTGTATCACACTTTCTAAAAACGTTTGCACAGTACTATAGCTTTACCATTTAGAGATTATATTTTCTTTCTAAGGTTTGTTACATTTATTGCAGGCTATGGTGGAGCTGGGAGCCTGGGAGCTGGTGGGATCTTACCAGGCACTGGTAATTCAGAAAACTACTTGTATTTCCAGTAACCATGAGTTAGGTCTAGTACTGAGAATATTTTCTTTTTTTTTTTTTGAGCAGGTCTTAGGTTTCCAAGTGGTGCAGCAGTGGGCACCAAACCAGGGAAAGGTACTGGAAATTATTCTTCTACTTAAATGTTTGTATGTATAAATTAATATGATTATACCAACAACATCTATCTTGATCAAAGTTTATGGAGCAGCAGGCACCCTTGGAGGGCTTGGGGGTCCAGGCGGATATGGAACCGGACAAGGAGGGCTTGGGGGTCCAGGTGGATATGGAACCGGACAAGGAGGGCTTGGGGGTCCAGGTGGATATGGAACAGGACCTGCTGGTGCTGGAGGACTTGGAGGCCCTGGTGGATACGGAACAGGACCTGCTGGTGCTGGAGGACTTGGAGGCCCTGGTGGTTATGGAACAGGACCTGCTGGTGCTGGGGGATTTGGAGGACCTGGTGGCTATGGAACAGGACCTGGTGGTGCTGGGGGACTTGGAGGTCCTGGTGGCTATGGAACAGGACCTGGTGGTGCTGGGGGACTTGGAGGTCCTGGATATGGCGGTATGTTCCTCAATCTACGGCCGGCTCTGCATATATGCATATTTTTGTAAATGTAACTTGGGATCTTAATATCATTAATCGTGTAATTTCAATGAACCGTGTTCATGTTAACAAATGATAATGATATGTTTGTTTTCAGGTATTGGTTACGGTCCAGGTGGTGCCAAACCACCGAAAAGTATGTACATTCTCATTAAATAAATGTATTAATTGTACTTTAAACGTGCAGCAAACACAAAATCACTTTATATTTGTAATTATTTAAGGCTATGGAGGAGCTGGAAGAGGGACTGCGGGTGGTGTAGGAGTTGGACCAGGAGGAGCTGGCTTTGGAGTAGGACCAGGTGGAGCTGGCGTTGGAATTGGACCAGGAGGAGCTGGCGTTGGAGTCAGACCAGGTGGAGCTGGCTTTGGAGTTGGGCCAGGTGGAGCTGGCGTTGGAGTCGGACCAGGAGGAGCTGGCTTTGGAGTAGGACCAGGTGGAGCTGGCGTTGGAATTGGACCAGGAGGAGCTGGCGTTGGAGTCAGACCAGGTGGAGCTGGCTTTGGAGTTGGGCCAGGTGGAGCTGGCGTTGGAGTCGGACCAGGTGGAGCTGGCTTTGGAGCTGGACCAGGTGCAGCTGGTGGAACTGGTGCTGGTCTTGGAGTAGGACCAGGTGGTGCTGGAGGAGTTGGGGGACTGGGTGGAGGTATCATAACTTAACTTAAAAGTGATATTTTTTGCAAAAAATATAAATAAATACATTGAAATGCTTTTCATAACCAGAATTAGCCACAAAACTCGGATCAAGTAGATCAAAGTAAACCTTGCAGATCCCTAATTTAAATATACAAAATGTATATTCCCATTTGTCAATTTAACGTTTTTAAATAAAGATATGTTTTCCACAACTCAAAGAAGTAAACATGGAGCAATTGGACTTAAAAAGGTGGATATCTGTTCACCACTGTCAGAGTATAGTGGCCATTGCTAACACTGTCACTATGAATACGCCCTCATCTGGCAATTTACCATTAGAAGTCATTTTTTATAAGTGGATAATTAAACAATCTGTTTACTGACATTAAATAATCATGCAATCCTAGGGTATAATTGCAAATCATCTTAATAAAGAGGTGACGAGAAGCTCTTTTCAACAACTTTATCAGATTGATTTCCACAGCAATACAAATATACCACCAACAACATAACTCGTCAATATTAACTTAATCACTCAACAGTTTACCGTGCAGGGCATTCTGTGCAACGTCATTCTCATAAATGGTGGAAATGTGTGAAATACTAACATAATAACATCCATATAAACACACAGTCATCATAATATGAAGTTTATTATTTTCTAATAAAAATGGCTTTACAATTTTGAAGATCCTTGAAAATCAACATTTTTATGGAGTATTTGTCATCATTAGGTGTTAAAATATCAAAACATGTTTTTTAAATGTCCATTCTCTTGTTTTTAAATGTTCCTGTCAAGTTCTGCAGGAGAACTATCCAATTAGGAAATGTGTGTGTATTGAAACACCCACTTCCCCCACATTTTGAGTAATAGAGACACAGCAAAAGAGTGACTTCGTTTGCCAGCTGTACAAAAAGAAATAGCATGCCGTTTCTCATTAAGCTCCGTAATAAAAAGAGTTATTTTCTTGAAAATTGTAAATTCTGCTAAAATAATTTAAAAGATCAACTATCACCCCACACAATAACAATACGCAATTTGAATTTGTCATATTTTATTACCAAAAGAAGACTATAGGATCCTTCTTTAAGTGGTTTAAATACAAAAATGACTACAAGAGAAATCTTTTAATTACACTTTAATTACATTTTAATTTTAATTCTACCAACATTAAAAGCTTATAATCAAGACTTTTTCTGCTTAGGTGCCAGATATCCTGCTGGGGGGCTGGGAGTTGGTGCTGGAAAGCCTGCAAAAACAGGTGATAGTTTCATTAATCAAAGACTTATTTGGTACATTTCTAGGGTCTGAAAATTACATATGAATATTTAGTTGATTTAAAATGGAATTAATCACAGTTTTTCATCATCACTATTAATCAAAAATATTTTTGGTGGGTTTTGACTTTAGATATTGTTTAGATTCCCAATGTATTTGAACCTAACATTGATTTGAATTGTTTGGGATTTACCAAAAGTGCTAAACTTAATCTGCAGTATATTTTATATATATATGAATTTTCAGTAGACATTACCTGTATATTGTGTAGAAAAATGAACGTTTGTCCACAAATTTTAAATCAAGAAAATGTTAGGGGATCTCCTTTCACCCGTGGCTTTCTTTTTGTAGGGTTTGGTGCTTTAGGAGGATCTGGAGGTCTTGGAGGAGCTGGTGGAGGTAAAGTTGTGATTTAAATCGCTCCTACTACATTTTTTTGTAGAGGGCACAAAACCCAAAACCTACATTTTAAAAATAAAGTCTTCATTATTTTTGTGAATATTTTAAATGTTTTTTTTTAATCAATAACAAATGGTTATCGCAGGTCTCCGGTACCCAGGAGGAGCAGGAGCAGGGAAACCTGGTAAAGCAGGTACGTTCACTTTTTCATGTATCTCAATGAATTGAATGGAGTTGAATTCTTGGTTTATGTTTCCTTTCATTTGTTCTTATGTCTTAAAGGCTATGGCACCGGGGCACTAGGTGGTCAAGGCTATCAGCCAGGTGAGTCATTTGTCCACTGTCCACTCAGATTCATACATGCTACAGACTGACAATAGATGGGGCTTCTTGAAGGTGCGGGAGAGCCAGGATATGGGGCTGGTGTTGGTCCGGGTGCTGGTTATCCACAACCCTATCCTGGTAAACACCACTCTTTGTATCTTGTTTTAGGTTATGGTGGACCTGGTTCTGGTGGACCTGGAACTGCTCCGCTTACACCTCAGCAATGTAAGAGACTTTTTTAATTTTTTTTTTACTAATGTACAATGTGCTGTAAGAAATTACCCTTAAAATAGTTTTTTATGACAATTCTTGGTATCATTTTTTTAGTACAATCCAATATTATTTTATACAGATATTTTTTTAATTGAATTACACAGTAATTCCACATCAAACCTGAAATTGTACAACAAATAAAAAGTAACACATTTTGTCATTTTTATACTGCAAAAATAAAAAAACTTGAGAACAAACTTTTAATGGTTTATAACATAAATCAAAAGTGTTATAAAATAAGAAATCATAAAAAAGCAAAGACTCTTGCATATAAAAACGCAAACCTCTCCTAAATCTTATATACTGTTCAAAGCACTTTTTGTGCCATTGTGCTTTGTTTTGTGCCATACCTTTGAAAACCACAAGCCATGTCACATATATTTCCAAGGGTTATCCCTTCTTTTCACCACAAGATGGCACCAATTTGGGTTGAAAGACGATTGGATATTTTCTGACATTGTAATTCCCATGCAAATTTGTGTCATAACTCTTGTAATGTTCGTTTAAAAAAAAAAATCTCAAAACTAATAATCTTTTTGAAACCTATACTATATATTTTTACTTAATTCGCCTGTCCAGGCATTAAATGATAGAGCTATGTCTGTTGGATATGGAGTTTGATCATTATAAGGTTGTTGTGTACAAACACTAATAAGCCACATTTCTTTTTTTTTTTGTGGGAGCCTTTATGAACAAATAGGAGAGTATTTTTAGGACAGGGAGGAGGGGAGGGGTGGCTACAGGAGCAGCATTAAAAAGCACATTTTCTATTGTGATTTTGATCTGAAATCCCCTTTATTACAAGTTCTTCAAAGTATACTTGAGAGCCATATAAACCTATGGCTGCTCAGACATATTCATTGTATTTTTATTATGTGTTGTTTACAGCCAAAGCAGCTAAATATGCAGCTCTTCAAGGTTTTCTAGGTGCTGGAGGCTACAGAAGTAAGTACCCTGAGATATAAAGACATCTTTTCAGATTTGGGATTCAAAAATTTTGTTTAAATGAAACATGAAAGTCAAGTAAATCAAACTGGAAAAGGTAAAAATGTAACATTTTGATGGCTAATAGAAGTTATCTAAACTGCAACCTTAACATTTAGATTTGGCAGACATGTGTCAAACTCAAAGCTCATCTGGCCCGCTGTGGCAAAAAAAACCGTTTTGAGTGTCTAATAAAAACTAAAACGAAAAAAAAAAACTACATTTTCCACAATGCCTACATAGCCGCATCCATACTCACGAGTAAAACTGCAGAGCTGCAAACTCTCACACATTGAACGTAAGTCTCACGTATTTGAGTGATCTCTCATGCCACACCTCCGATTTCTCACACTAAAATAAGTTTCAAGATGTGTAATGGGCGGAGCTAATAGTTTATCTGTGATCTGTTTCTTGAGCCTGATGATAGAAGATGATGATCGATATGCATCGTCTTCAGTCTGTGGGGTTTTTTTTTTTTTCGCAAAACAAATTACAAAAATGCTATTTTTCTTTATTCACTTGGACAGTTTGATCCTTCATTAATGGAGTTATGTGGGTTTTCATAAGCTGACAAAAAAAAAGGATTTATATTAGAACAACAAGCATACAATTGTTTCTATGTAACTGAATTGTCACTTGAATAAGTTATAAGTAATGTGTCATTTAACATTAAGGAGTAGTTACATTTATTTTACATTACATTCAATTGTTTTACATTTATAAGTTACATCTGGCCCTTTGAGGACAGCCATTATGCTAATGTGGCCCTCTGTGAAAATGAGTTTGACACCCCTGATTTAGCAGACGCTTTTATCCAAAGCGACTTACATTTCATTGAATGAACACATTTTTTGTCAGCTCCTGCTTCCCTTGGGATACGAACCCACGACCTTTGCTTGTCAGAGCAATGCTCTACCTGAAGCTTTTTAATTAAAGGGCATCAATTGGAGCTTAATTTATGCCATTCTTAAACTGTAAACATTTAAAAACTGGCTTTTTAGAAATCTTTGACCATTTGTTTCCCTGTAGCTGGTGCAGGACGGAGGAGGAAGTGACACGCTAGAAGAAGGAAGTGACCTCATAAACAAGTGGTGCTACTGCCTGATCTCATATGCACTTTTACAGTTTAAAAGTGCCTCAGATGTGAGAGAGATTTGGACTTTCAGCCGTATGATTGGATGTGAACCTCACAAGGCACTTGTCGCACTGCATAAACTCCCTTACTGAAGTCATTCTACTTTTATTTTACAAATATGTCCTTGTTTTCCAGTAGAATCAGCATTTTAATTTCAACATCTGTAGTTCCAGCTGCACACTAAAGCTCATTATTCAGACGCATGTCTTCCAGAGATGTGTCGCTGCTATTTCGGGAGGAACTGTGACGAGGGGAAGCGGCAAAGGGAGACTATTTTCATCTGAACTGTGTGCAGATCAGTTCAGAGATCCTTATTTTTCTTCTCTAGCAGCTTCAGTCGTACAATACAGGGGGACATGCACATTATAAAACAAAAAGCTTGTCATGACTGCAGTAGACAGTATCTAAGTGTCCTGAGGATTACATGCTGTCTTCAAAGATACCTCAGGAACTTGAAGCAGTTTCTTTTAGTTTCCTGACCACAATTTGTTTTGTTGTTTGGATGTATCTCTTATTAAGTTAAAATGTTGTCTCTTTAGCTGTGCGTTTTAAAAAGTGTGTTGTGAATGACATTGATGTATTTGTTTAGGTGCAACTTTTCTAATGTGACTCGAACGGTCGAATCCTCTTGCATTCTGTAATAGATCTTCACTTAATGCACTTCTAACTTTGTGAAATTTGTTCACATTTTTGTAAAACTTTTATTCGGGGCTTATATCCCTCCTACATTTCTGAAAATAAATGTTTTTAAATGAAGCATTGTTTCTGTTTTCTCTATTTGTCAATTCGTAGAAGGAATTCTTCCTCTAGTCACACTCATCCGGCTCAGCATGGAGTTAAAAGTGTAGCAAAAAAGTTTGAGGCAATCACTGCAATTAAACGATTTCTGTATTTGTCAATGAGCGTTCTGCAGCTGTCAACAGGTATTTTGGCCCACTCCTCATGAGCAAACTGCTCCAGTTGTCTCAAAGAGGCTGATTTTGATTATTTAATTTTCAATCAATTTTTATTTATTGTTACTTTTGTAAGTTTTCAGTGAGAATTGTGGGTTTTTCCTTCTTTAACTGAGGGGTACCTTAAAACAATTTTGTCCATGTGTGTATGTTCTACTGTAAGGGCCTTTATTCTTTTGCAGTCAGTCGCTTTTTAATTGTTTCTGTTGAAAATGGAGACAATAATTTGTTAGCGTAGGTGACCTAGTGGATAAGGGTATTGGCTGAGACCAAAAGGTCGCCTGTTCGATCCTCAGCTGCACTGGGAGTCGAAGGTGGGCTGAGTGTTGAAACAATTACTGTGGTGGCCTTGAGCAAGTCACTAATTTCCCCACTGCTCTGGTTGCATGTTCACTGTGTGTTTGTTCACTGCTGTGGTGTGTGCACTTGGATGGGTAAACTTACCAGTCATGTATCCAGGAATAATGGCTTTTAACAGGTGGTACCTTTTCTGGGTCACCATTGCCTATCTCCAGCACAGGTCACCAGTCCATCGCAGGGCAACACTCACTCACATTCACACCTAAGGGAAATTTAGAAGAAACACACCTGGAGGAAACCCTCGCAAGCACAGGGAGAACATGCAAACTCCTTCCAGGAAGGGCACCGGCGAGCCTTGAATTGACAACCTTCTAACTGGAAAGCCATAGTGCACCCTATTGTGATTTTGTTTTTATTAATTAATTTGTTTTTGTTTACTTACTAATCGTTAAATTAAATATGTTAATAGAGTTGAAAAGTGAGCTTAAGTATAATCTCAAATTTTAAATTTTGTGATGATTTTCATTGAATGATGAAACCTAAAACATATTGATCTTTTAAATCATTATAGCTAACAGAAAACCCTCCTTATAGCTAGCGGGAAACCTTCCATTTTATACTCTGCTGAATTCTTATATCCTGGGACGCCAATCTCAATCTCTTGCACAGATGGACTTACACAAACCCCCTCTTCACAGAGAGTGGTATCTAAACACAAGTCTCTGCCTGTCACGTCATGATTTAAAACTGTACTTCATGGAAGCGATCATGACACCAGCCTTGAAACACTATCCTCAGAAAGAACTCGCACACCCTCTCTCTGCAGACCACTGCACAGAAGAAAGGTGGTGAACTTCAAAGGAGGGGAAGGGATTAGAGAAAGCATTTGTTAATAACTATGACAAGTCATTTTTATAAGCTGTAGTTTAAGGGGCTGTGAAAAGAAAAAAATAGTCAAGATTTGCTCATTTTATGCTGCTAAAGATGACCCCAAGAACACACTGAACCAATATTTCTCAGCTTTGACTGAAATATGCTCGATGTGTTGTTGCTGCAAACAGAACAGAAGGGAAAATGTGGGTTCTGATCTTGCGTACTTGAAACCATATATCCGCCATTTCCTCTAGAGAGTTAAGTTACATTTTTTTAATCTGATTAAACTACTAAATAGAATCTTTAAAATTATTATCTTTGCATGCAATTTGTTGAATGTTTTTCCCCTCTTTTTGAGGTGTTTCTTTTAGCTCTTGCAGATTATCTTGCTAATTTTTCAACTGATCAGATTGACTGTAGTTCTTTTCCAGGTCTTGTAGAACCATGCAATCTGCTGTTTATGCTGGAATATTCCTGTAAGGAAAGCTGTAAGGCAAATTTCTGTTTTTGATAGTTAAACAAACCAATAAGGCAATGCTTTTCATTCCACTGACGAACAGTACAAATGTTTTTTTTTGTTTTTTTTTCCCCCCCCCATTTTTATGACCGCAGCCTTTAATGATATGACAGTGAAGAGAGACAGGAAGCTAGGCGGAGAGATAGTTGAGGTGTGACAGTTTTAACTAATTAAAAAAAACTCCCATCTCCCCAAAGAAAATAAGTTTTAGCATTTTTTAGATCTCAGATCAGGTAATTATTATTTTAGCATTAGCTTAGCATAGACAATTGAATCCAATCAGACCAATAGCATTTCAGTATATGTGATCAACGTGTTTCCAGATATTATACAATATTTGTCATATTTAAAACTTTCACTGTGTTTGCTCACTACTGTGGACAACAAGTAGTGGTGGTACTTTTTCCATGGAATACGGAAGTGGAGTCGGAGCATAATGGAGTCAGAACATAAAATGCAGAGATGTTTTCGGCACTCTGGGAAGTGATGGTATTCTAAAGAGATATGTTGTAGTACTGATGCGTACCAGCCCATTTAAAGCACTGTGTGTTCACTAAGATGGATTAAATGCAGAGCACAAACTCCTAGAATAGTTCACACTGTTTAACGTTTAACAATAGCACGTTTAACTTCCATCATTATCCAGTCAAGTTGTATGATTGCCTGTGTCTTTGTGGGTCTGTTTAAAAGAAACAAATGTTGATCAGAATGTAGATTTAAATGTTTTTGTGTGTGTGTGTGGGGGGGGGGGTGTTAATAGAGACTTGAAAAAGAAACTCAATGTATTACAGTTTGAAATAAAAACAAACCATTTCTTGAAGAAACTGATTGGTTTGACATAGAGCTCAGGGGTAGCAATCAAATTCACAAAATTAAATTAAAATTTTTCTCAAATTACTTTTAGTTTCATAGTTAAGTAATTTTAAAGTCAGTACTTTTACTTGAATAAAACGCCATATTGATACTATTGAAGAAACTTATTCAGCATCAGTGCTTCTACTTGAGTAATAAATGTAAATAATTTTTGAGAATTTAAAGAGAAATTCTGAGGCGGGTTTAATGAGGATGTTTTCGACTGTTTTTCTCTCCGCCCACTTCAGCCCCCTCTCCACCCCTCAGAGTGGTTTGGTGAACGAGAAGCTGACTGTGAGTGACAGGAGTAGTGAGGGTATAGCACTCATATTTGACTAAGTTTAGACAGACTTCTCTCTCGGTGCTATGCACAAGTCCTGTCCTGACCTGTACTGCCGGAGAGGAGGCAAGGCGAGGTACGTTTTATTCACTAGTTCTTCTCTCAAGATTCAACCTCATTTTCCTTTCACGCCCGTCGTTTCTCTCGTTACTTCATGCCGCTCGCTCTATTTCTTGTAAACAGAAAAACAGGAACTTTCTTTATCAACAGCCTGCTTTCAGATTATCATGAGATAACTGCATGCTTTGAGCTTTTCTTTCCTGTGAGGTAGGTTTGAGGTCTTGTGACTTGAGGCTCAATCAACAAACGCATGTTTTTATGTGTTACGCAAAACCCTCGAATTTATTACATTGAAATCAATTAATTTCCAGCTCCGTATTGAGAATGTTATTGATAAGGTGTTATTTTGAAAGTATAGAAAGAGGGAACGTTTTTTAGCACTCAAGTCCATCTTGGCAATTATAAAGTTGGCACGAAACTATTAAATCTGACAAATTATTGTACTGTGCCTTTAATGTTAATGATATTAATCGCTAGAGGAAATAAACCATTGTTTATGTGATAAATGGGCGGTGCCAAGAACTGCAACCCTCCTGAGATTCCCTTGTCTGCAGACTGCTGATAGGTTAAGTCCCACCCACTGAACGTGGAGCCCTGCCCACGTCTCGTCTCATTGGTTATATTCCAGAACCCCAAACCTAAGCCTATGGCTGGGCTATATGGCCTAAAAAATCCCTGATGATTTAACTAGATTTTTTATCACCCCTATTTAAATATATCAAATTCAATATATATTAATTCAATATATCAAAAACAGTTTAACTTTGACAAAAAAAATAAAAATAAAAAATAATACTGTTATAATTAGGGATGTCCCGATCAGGTTTTTTGAGCCCCCGATCCGGTCCGAGTCATTTAATTTTAAGTATCGATCCATACCGAGTCCCGATCCGATACTTGTCTTTTCCTTGTGCTAATTGCACACTTTAAGTGCATGCAGGTTATTAAATCAATCCAGTGTGTACTCTTGACAACCAAATAGCTCAGCAGTGCATCAATAAAAAAAAACTGAAAGCAACCTGTTCCTTTACAGTTTTTTATTTCTCACAAATATGAAATCTCAATTTTACAGCTCAGTGAAGTCGCAATATTCTGTCGTGTGTTTCGTTTTAAGATGCCTTATCAAGTTGGTAGTATTAAAGGCTGCTTTGCTAGTACCACCGCGTCAAACTAGAAAAAAAAGAGAAAATAATATATTTTACATGGGGTATTAAATAACAATCAGTAAATAAACATTTCTATTTCTTCAACAACGAAAATGTTACACATTTTAAGTTACGAAGAACACTTCAACATGTCACAAACCTATTAGATAAAGACATGTAAATCATCACAACACACAAAACTTAAACACGCTATTTAGGCGCTAATATAAACAACAAATAGCGATCTATGAAATACCTTTTAAATAAACAAAATATACTTTTTTAAACATTAGCTTACCACGCTAGGAATAAATAAGCATTAAATGAAGGTTTTTGTAGAGCTTGAACCTTTTTTTTTTAACACGAGCACAAACATGCGAGTCTCTCATATTTCTTCCTGATTCACGCACGCTCTAAGCACGTCATCAACGTCCTTAAAGGGGCAGCACACAACAGCTCGCATTGCAAACGTTGCATGTAGCTACCAGACTAGAATCACTTTCCAACTTAAAATACTTCCACACTGCAGACATCTTAGCACCGTATTGCAAGTAGTAAACAACATGCGAGTTTAACATGCGAGTTTGCGACACGTGCGTGACGTAGCTGACGTAAACATTCGATCGGTCCGATACATAGAGCCGATTCCGATCAGTTAAAAAATGCCTCGATCGGCCCCGATACCGATCTTTATGATCGGCTCGGGACATCCCTAGTTATAATTTTAAATGATACATTTTGGTCTTGTTGCTATTTTGTTTTTAATTAAATTGAAATTAAATACAAAATACAATTGATTTCCTGTATGTTTAGGGCAGTGTTTACATAGTACGTTGTTTTCGATTTGTCATTCAAGCACATCGATGTACACTACAGAGTCAAGTTAATCGATAAAATAGATTTATCGCCCAGCCCTACCTAATCCTAAACCCAATCCAGTTTAACATGGTAGAACACGATTCAACAATGTGCTCCTTGCACATCATTACATCACTGCCTCAAGCAGAATCATGTGGTTTTTTTTATTCTTTTTCCCCTCACAATTCTTATCTTTTTTCCTTCGAATTCCGACTTTTTAAAAAAAAAAAAAAAATTTTCTCAGAACACTTGTTTGCTGATTTGCATACTCATGACATGTATGCAAAGTTACTGTCTGACTATCTAACTTCGATAATAACCTTTCAACTTTTTATTAACGCAACAGTCATAGACGCTGTAATGGCGTTTGGAGGAAACTTACCTCATTAGTCCCGGATAATTCAACTCCAGAAGTACACTAGAACTGTAGATTAACGAGCCACTAAAGAAATTACTTCATTATGCTAACACTAATTAGGGAGAAGGATTGTGTGGAGCGTCGGTTTTTATAGCAGATCTGATCTGAAGTTCTTGCTCTGGTCTGTCAGAGACGCTTTGAGAGAGAAAGACAGAAACAGTGGATATTAGACCGTTTTTCAGCGACATTTTTCATGTTTCCAGGGAGCCTCCAGCTTTATTTGGTTTAAATTAATTTTGGTTAAACGAGTTGTGACCGTGTTAAGTGGTGAACAAATGTAAATGTTGGCTGATTTCTCTATGTAACGCACTTAAACACAACAAATTAAATTATAATGATTTAAACACAACAATAAACAATTAAATTATCAATGACATATTTTCTGTGGTTACAAAAAATGTAACCATGTCATAACATCAGTGTTTTCAGGCCCGAATATTTTCCTCAATAAAACTAGTTAAAAAAAAAAACTGTTCGGGAGCATCCATGTTTTGATTTATTTTTTTTTTTTATCCAATCGACTCTTATAAATAACTATAAAAGCCACTAATAGGCTCAAATGAAAGTACTGGTAATCTCACATTCCAGCTGTGTTTGGCAGTGTTTAATGCTCATGCAGAACATGTGTAAGTCTGTGGTTCCGTAAGAGGCCTCTATTATGTTCAATGGAAGGATGGAAGAGCACATGAGGCGTCCGCTTCCTGCTGAAATGCTGCAAGAAAATAAAATAAAAGTATATTTACTTTATTAATGAAATACAGCCACCAGGTAATAATTAGAACACAGAATGAAAATCATTTTAATCTGAAGTGGTATTTTTCCTTCTAAAGTTACACTCAAAAAAGTATGTCCATTCCTTAAACAACCAGTTCTCGCATTTGTAGCTGTTTAGAGTGATCAAAGCAGTGGTAAAACCATTTTAGAGTTAATTTTCATTTGTTTGTTTGTTGCTAGGTGCTGTGTGTGCGGTTCTGTGCTCTTTCAATGGTACTATGAGAGAGATGGACAGTTCTTCTGCAAGAAAGATTACTGCTCACGTTTTGGGGAGCAGTGCCAGGGCTGTTCGGAGTCCATCTCCACTGGCCTCATCATGGTAAGAGAATCAAAGCATCAGACAGTTGTGACTAGAGATAAAAGGTGTTGGAGATACACAACCATACGTAGAGGAAGCTGCCCAGACGGGTGGTAGATTAACCAATAACGATGCCTTGCAACTTTGTGCTTCCTTATCTGCTCTGCTCTCCTTGCTCCATATGTCCTTCAGCTGTGGAAACTTGCACAATTGTACCTGTTTTTATTCCAGACCAATTGCAAGGCAAACATCCTTTATTCTGAGGAACTAGAAGGACAGGAAGTCAATGGCACTCTTCTCTTATCACCGGGTTTCTTTCTGAGTACGGTAGTTTAAATAGTCACCCTTCGAACATTTTCAGGTGTGAACTGATGCCGTTTAGGCCCAGGTGAATCAGCTACTTGCCACAAAAGATCTACAGCAGGGGTATTCAACTACAATTGAAAGAGGTCCGGCGAATGTCAGTCTAATTACAATATTACGCAGCAAATCAATACTTGAAAGACAAATTAATTAAAAAACATTTGACAAAAGTAACATCGAAAAGCACATATATTTACAGCACTTTCTAATTTATGAAATAAAAATGCTTTTTGTAGTAAGCATCAAATTGATTTGTGCTGAATTGTGTGTTCAAAACCTTTTTGTCTCATAATGCAGTTTGACTTTTAATAAGAGCTTTTTTCCGTTTTAGTCCCAGTGGGTCATTTTTAGTGCTCAGTACAGGGTTCTAAAGACTTGGTCATACTTTTGCATGAGATCCCCTCCCTCCATTTCATTAATGACAGGGGAAAGTGTTATTATAGGAGATAAATTTATTTGTATTAAGAAGCTTAACTAACAGTAGCATTAATAACTGGGTTGCGTTTGTTGCACACATCCTAAATAAACTATAGAATGTATAAAATGAAAATAACCTATTGAAATCATACAAAATGTAGTCTTGAAATCAAATAAAGTGCAACTTGAACTTTTCAACCATCAACAAGCTAATAAAAAAAGAATTTTAGGTTGGTTTTAGCTCAAAGTTGAGTGAGAAATTGGAGAGGAGAGATTGCTGCCGTTTTCCCCACTGTTGCTAGTGATTGACTGACGGTCTCGATCAAACCAGTGCTTCTAAAACTCACACCTGTCTTTCTGCTGTTATTAGATAGCGGTTTAATTTAATAGCCAATATGAGAATTTCTGTGCATGAGAAATTGAACGTGTGGCGTTTGTCGCACGTTTCTCTGTCTCAATCTCTCCGCTGTATATGCTTGGTTTTCACTAGCTACACGCAGCTGTTATCGCCATTTTTGTTTATTAATTCCTTTGCAATCTCAAACTTTCACTCATTTGCACGATTTTTTGCCAGTTACCAGAAATGATTGGCTAAGATATGTCACGTGGGGTTGCTTAGCTCGCATTTAATTGGACAATGAGTTCTCGCATTCCCTAAATAACAATAGCCGTGACATTTAAAAAATATGCCGCTCCGTTAAATCTTGAATCAAAACGCTTGTTTTGGTCTGCAGCTCCGGGTTCGTATGGGACAGCTTCTGGGTACGGATTAGTACCAAGCCTTTACTTGTTCTTCTTCCGATGGTTCTCAATGACTTTGCTGTTTGTTTGGGGTCATTGTCTGGCTGCAAAATAGATTTGGGGCCAATGACCAAGCTTCACAGTTGCCTTCAGCCCTAACAAACTTCTACTACAGCCTAGAGTATTTAAAGTTTTGACCAGTCAGTCCAGAGCACCTGCTGCCATTTTTCTTCACCCCAATTCCTATGTTTTTATGCATAATTGGTCTGGTTTATCTGTTTAATAAATACCACTTTTGGTTTTTATGGTATTTACAGTAGATGGGTGTTCCTGCGTCCCTCTGGGGATAAATACTCTCAATAAATATTTTTCTGGAACTTGTTCAATATCAGATTTAAAGTTACTTTGTATAAAGGTCTATGTTAAATTTACATTTTAAATGTAGATCAGATTTTGTAAATTTTGTAGCAGACTATTGCTGAGTGGGATTTGTATAAAGAAAAATTAACAATATTGTGCCACTGGATGTTGCTTTTTAAAATGAAAAAGAAACTTGTCCTGAAACTTTTATTTAATGATACAAATGACGTTCTTTGCATCTCTAAGTAGCACACTACAAGGCGGGAACATCAAAGCATTCTTTTAGTAGATTTGGTCAAACTCCCTGAGCTGGAGAAGCAATAGCAGGGTTTCCGCAGGGTCCTAAAAAGTCTTAAAAACCCAAGTTTTTTGCCTTGAAAAGTCTTAAATTTCAGATCAAATGTGCTTGAGACATTTCCTCGAGTGCACCATGTGAGCCGGCACATTTAGTTGTTTGGCAAAGATGGCTGCCATAGCAACCACAAATAAAGTAGTTAGCCATTTACCCATGTTTAAAAGTTCTGAAAACAAATTAAAATGTCTGAAAATGTAATTGAAATCACAAAACAATCACTAAGTTTTACATGACAAAAGCTCCATTTTAGGCATTTAACAGTGAAGTTTCACAATGGATTTGCTAATGAGATGCATTTTATAAAAATGTAGAAATCGATTTCGTCATAAGTCCATACATAGATATGAAAAATAATTGTAAATCACAAAAAAATGCTGTTTTTAAAATGTTCAAATAACGATTCACAATATAGATTATTTTTTTTATATTGATTTATAGTTAATTTATGGAAGTTTGTAAGATAAGCATGAGTATGAAAAATGTCTTAAATTCATCTTGAGCAATAGGTTTTGGTTTTGTCAGTGTTTCCTGTGGTGAGCTGAAGGCAGACGCCCCTCCTAACCACAATCTCACTTCCTTGCATTGTGATAAATGTGTATGTGTATAAATGATGTCATCCGTCCTGCCCCGCCCCTCTTTCACATGAAATAACATTTACTGTAGCACAGATAAGATCTCTCCCACGTCTGTTTTCTCGCAGGTGGCAGGGAAGCACAGATACCACCCTGAGTGTTTTCTCTGTGAAAGCTGCGGCGTGTTCATTGGAGATGGGGATTCTTTCGCTCTCGTGGAATATACCAGCTTATACTGGTTGGTTTTATTGAATCGCTTATGTGTGTTTGTGTAAAGAATCTTGTGTTTATTGCGTATATCTTCTTTTACAGTGGGCAGTGTCATTACCAAAAGGTGCTGACGCAGAATTTAGCAGCAAAGGTTCCAGAGTTTCCTCACACAGTGATGTCAATGACATTCCCTCCCTCTTCAGAAAGCAGACAGGGATTGTCTTTCACTGTGGAGAAGAAAGACGCACAGCAATCAGTCACTTTATCACAGTGAGTCTTTATTTTCAAGCTCTGGAGCAGATAATGTGCTTCATTTGAAAAGGGTGAATGCTTTAATTGAACTACTGCGACTTACAAACAGCTTTTAGATCGAAAAACTAGAGTGTGGCGGCCCATAACAGTTTCGTTGTCCTGCCATGGCTTCAAGATGAACTGAAATCTGTAGACAGACCACCAAAGCTAACAACTGCAGGTAAATTGGGCCAATCAAAACAGTGAATACAGTCAAACTCCACCCCCTCTGTATCTTTTCCCATTTTAATTCAATGTCTAGGGTTTTATTCAAACATTGAATTCACAAATTCAGTTCAGTAACCATAACTAACTTTAATTGAAACACATTAGCATTCAAAAGCATAACATATTATCATATTTTCATATAAATGTTTCATACAGTGAATGTGAGCGCAGCGGTATGTGACCTAGTTAGGTGGTACTAGTCCACATGTGTCAAACTCAAGGCCCGTGTGCCACATGTGGCCCGCCATGTAATCTAATGTGGCCCGCAAGAGCTTAAAAGTTTTGAGTATCTAAAAAAAAAAGAAATGTGAAAACAAAACTACATTTCCCACAATGCCTTATGCGGTAGTTGCAGCTTCCGCATCCATACTCACGAGTGAAACTACAGAGCTGCCGTTTCTCACACATTGAACGTAAGACGCACACATTTGAGTGATCTCTCACGCCACACCTCCTATTTCTCACGCTAAAACAAATATCAAGATGTGAAATGGGCGGAGCTAATAGTTTATCTGTGATCTGTTTCTTGAGCCTGATGATAAAAGATGATGATCGTCTTCAGTCTGTGAGGGTTTTTTTTTTTCGCTAAACAAATGACAAAAATGCTATTTTTCTTTATTCACTTGGACAGTTTGATCTTTCTTTAATGGAGTTATGTGGGTTTTCATAATGTCGCAGGAGTGGGATCACACAACAAGGTTGTAACAGAAACAGTCCCCAGAGGGTGGATTTATTCGAGAAATAATACGTGGTGAGGTGGAAGTGCTGCCTTCCCAGGAGAACATCCTCTCTGTGGAAGCTCTCTCTCTCTCTTATACTGCCGCCCTGATAGCGGGCTCCAGGTGTTCCGTGTTTATGCCAGGACCGCGCTGATTGGAATGGGTCTCCGTCACAATAAGCTGACAAAAATCAAAAGGATTTATATTAGAACAACAAGCATACAATTGTTCCTATGTAACTGAATTGTCACTTGAATAAGTTATAAATAATGTGTCATTTAACATTAAGGAGTAGTTACATTTATTTTACATTACATTCGATTACATTGTTTTACATTTATAAGTTACATCTGGCCCTTTGAGGACAGCCATTTAGTCTCAAAAAATATTGGAACCAGAGTCAGAGTAGTTTCAACAGTCTAGGAGGTGATATGTTTAGAATTTGTTTTTAAGAAGGAGACAAATGCAAAGCTGGAAGATCATCCAATTTCGGGGGGGAAATAGCGCAAAGAACCCTATTTTGTTTTTCACAACACAAGATGTTTTTCACAATTCAAAATGTGAGAACAAAGAATTGACCAGTAGTTTGTGATCCTTTGGATAATCTGATAAATAAAGTAGCGAGAAGAAGGCAAAAAACAGGAAGCTGGCGTGAATCAGTCCAGACTGTAGAAAAGTCAGGGAAACTATTCAAACTAGATTATACGCTACACATTATTATTAGCCCCTACTTGTGAAATTGCATTGGCCCCTTGTGAAAGTGGGATGAAACACATTGAAACATCCCAATAGCATCACACTCCCACCACCATGCTTCACTGTGGGAATAGTGTTGGGAGTTAGATTTCCTCTCCTTTTTTCCCCAAACATAAGCAACCTCTAAACAGGCAAAAGATCTAGTTTTAGCTCCTCTGACCAAAGGACACATTTCCAGTATGCATCACTTTTTCCCAGGTTGTCGTCCAACTTCACTCTGGAGTACTTGAAAGTGGAATACTTGAAGATTTTTTTTCCCACAACGCTATAACTCCGTTTTGATGAATTTGAGTAAACGTGTTTTCTTGAGCACAAAAGTGGTTTGAGGAAAATCTACATTTTCTGTTCCAAACTTTCATAAAGCTGAAAGTCATAAAAATGTCGAATCCAGATTTTAATATTTAACGATTTGTTTTCCCAGAACGTGATATCTCTATGGCCCAAATTTTTACAAAACTCTGTAATATATTGATTTTTGGGGGGTATTTTGTTGATTGATGAAAATAAAAGATGGAAAGCATTTTTAAAAGCCTGTCTGAAACAATTGCATAGTGTATCGTGTATAATATTAGATTATAAACACTAGAAAGGGATAATGTAGGTTGAAAATCCTTCTACCGTTGTATAACATACAGACGTTATATAATCTATGCTCACAATTAAATAAAAAAAAGGTTTTCATCTAAAATCTTTCCATGTGGAACAGGCTGAACTTGCATAACCTGAGTCCTGAAGTTAAGCCCTTGATCCATGTTGGAGACCGGATTCTTGAGATCAATGGGATCTCTGTCCAGAACATTCCTCTCAGTGAGGTCAGTCCTACACCTCTTAAAAGAGAACATAAATGGTATCCTGGACAACTCTGATGAATCTCTTTTCATCTTTGTTCTAACAGATAGAGCTGTTGATTCATGATGCAGAGCACGGGCTACAGATGACGATCGAGCACGACCCCAAGCGCCAGAGGAAACAGGATGACCTGTCTGGCCTGCTGGGAGAGGAACTGGACCAGCCTGGAAAACTTGGCTTCTTTCCACCTTCCAACAACAAAAAAATAAGCCCTCAATCGAAAAATATTCAGTAAGGGAAATGCTTATGGATTGACAAAGATGGTATATTTAAGAAACGAGTGGATGTAAATAAATTATATTTGTTCTGATTTGACAAATTGACTTGAGAGTCTCACAGTGATGTGTAAAGGTATGGTGGTGGTATAATGATGTGGGGGATATTTTTTTGGCACACTTTGACCCATTAGTACCAATTGAGCATCTAGTCAATGCCACAGCCTCCCTGAGTAGTGTTGCTGACCACCTCCATCCCTTTTTGACCAAAGTGTATCCATCTTCTGGATACTTCCAGCTGGATAATGCTCCATGAAGGATTAAGGCAGTTCTGGAGGTAAAAAGAGGTCCAACCCAGTGCTAGTAAGTTGTACCTAATGAAGTGGCCTGTGAGTGTTTAGTGTCTGTGACCCATAGATTTCTGATCAAGTGGTGGGTGACGCATATTGGGCATGGCTTACTTGTGCAAACTACACCACTATCGTGTAATCATTACTGAATAATTAAAAACAGTCTTTGGTTATGCGTTTTAGCACTTTTAGAATGGGTTTCAATAGGCATCTGCTCGCTTCTGACACCTGTGGTCAGTGGATGTATAGCAGCAGTCCCTTCCTATTACACATCTGCAGGGAAATGGAAAACGCAGATTGTATGAACATTATTTTATCGTCTCTGCAGGCGAAGCTGTAGCATCGATAAGGCTCCATCTTCACAAAGACACGCTGCGCTTCTGTCCCATAGAAGAGATATAAATCGGTCAGAATCTCTGCGTTCGGATCCCTCTAATAAAACACAACAGATCTTCAGACCCTCTGACCTGATTTATGGGGATGTTTTGGGTAAAGGCAGCTTTGGACAAGCCATTAAGGTAAAGAATGAGATCTCGTTATTATAAATATAGTTTTGACTGTAATCAACTGCTATCTTTGGATTATAGGTGACGCATTCAGAAACGGGCGAGGTTATGGTGATCAAGGAACTTCTTCAATTCGATGAAGACACTCAAAAGACATTCCTAAAAGAGGTTTGTTTTGTCATCAGGAACACGCTTACTTGATAATTGTTTGCTAAAATTTGAGTTATATTGCCAGGTTTACATGAAAACGATAATTGTTTATAAGAAACTGCCATGTTATTAAGACATTTTCTCTTTTTTTTTTTTGTTGTTATCTTGATCTTTGGAACTTTGACTTTCTGATTGACCAAAAGTGTGCAGAACCCTATTGTTTAGTGACTGCCGGTGCAATTTTTAGGATCTAAACTTGCTTAAAAAGTCACTGAATTTCACAAACATTAGAACTGGTGAAAATTTATGTATGATTGGGGTTTGAAAAGTTATATGCACCACGTTTCCAAAATCTACAGGAATTCTGTTATTTTGTAAAAACCTCTAAAATGGCCACTTGTGCATGTCTCACACTTTAAAAAACTCCTTGAGATTTTATCTGTTCATCTCTAAACTCCATAAGTATTATCTTAAGACATATGGAATGTTAAATTATGAAGCTTTTTTTGATTTCGTTGAATTATGTGAGCATGGCGATGAGCATCGGAAAATGAAATGATTAATTATAAATAAACAGTTATAACTCAATGTATATCACCACCAGGTGGCCACAGCAAATACAGCATTTAACAATGACAAATTTTGACATTTGTGAAAAGAACAAAGAACAAAATTCATTCTTATTCACAGCGCCACCTGGTGATTTGACTTTTTGTGGTTTTTATTATTAAATTTTTCAATTTTGACCTGAAATGTTAACATTTCATGCTTTAATTCATTTACCAAATGAGGACTGGTCAATGTGCATGGTGAAAAAATAATTGCCATTCGATCGCTGCTTGCAGCTTTAGTTTTGGAACATGATTGGGATAATGTGCTTGCCTAACAACAGATGGTGGGAGAATCTTTAAAGTTTCCCGAACACTGGCTACTGTTTGTTCAGACTATAGCATTGATTAATGCACAGATAAGCTCAGTAATGTTCATTGATCAGTCTTGAGTGCAGGAAGAAGATGTCTCTCTGATGCTTATTTTGGAAAATGTACAGTTAAGAGATAAAAAAACATTCAATGTTTGACCAAAAAGAATATATTAAAACATGATGGTTTATTATTGAGAAAAATGCATTACTTGCGTAAAACGCTGAGGAATTTTCTAAACATCTATCAACTGAGAAAACTTCCAATTGATCATTATCGCTAAAAAAATAAAACAGTGTCTATTTTCTTTCAAACCTACACACCATTCAAAATGTAAGTTTTTCCACTTTTACTTTGCTATTCAGTGTTTTTTAGGTGTAGGCAACTTATAGTTGCCACAAATCGACAGAAATTGCTGAAAAATCCATCCTCTCTTCCCCCGCTGCAGAAGAGAGCTAATCAGACACTGCCAAACTATTTGGTCAGGTGGGAAAAAATATTTGCCTTTGCGTGTTTGCACCTAGTAACTAGCGAAGTTTCTGGGTTTTGTATCATTAGCAATGTTTGCCTGGGAACACAGAACAAGTCAAGTTCACATTCTCACAGGTAAAATATAACTGTCTCCAACAGTTCAGACCTTGTATAGATCCACCCCTTCAATTCGTTCGCTGTCGAGTTTATTGTGCAATTTTATTTTAAGGGCCCAAAGTTATGTTATAAATAAAAGTTTATAATCCAGTGTTCTGTAATCCCCAGGTGAAAGTAATGAGGTGCCTTGAACACCCCAATGTCTTAAAGTTCATCGGCATTCTCTACAAAGACAAACGGCTGAACCTCATCTCTGAGTATGTACAAGGAGGAACCCTGAGGGACACCATCCAGAAAATGGTCTGAGTCAGTTAATGAGGTCCAAATTTACTTTAAAAGAATGCAATATTCGTGCTTCTGATTGTGAGTTTATGCATGAACATTTAGGGCTCGGATCACCCCTGGAATCTCAGAGTGAGCTTTGCTAAGGACATCGCTGCAGGAATGGTACGTAACGAAAAGAGACTATTCTCAGGCCACAAATAGAAACCACCTAATCAAGATCTGTTTCTGTAAATGTTCATATTTATCACATATATATCACCCTAAGCTCATTGTATTGTGCTATTTCATAAATATGAGATGTGCATCATAAATATTATGAGATCAATTTTAATTCCAGTTCATCAAGCAGGTCCGCCACCATCGCAGCTCATTCCACACTATGCAAAAAATTCCATTGACTTGAATAGGACCACATCCGGTCTTGCCTACGCAGTGCCATTCGGGATTCTGCTACGACAGAAAATTCAGTTGGGAGGAACATTTTATTCACCTATTTGGAACATGTTGTGTTTGGTCGGTTTTGCACGGAAGCTCAGGGTAAACATCTGAAGAGTAAGAGAGGCCTGAGTTGCGGTGGTGGGTGTACCTGTTTATTTCCCAGCCGTTTATGGATCCCTACGGCTAGTGCAACATAATTTGATAATGTGGTGGATCCCTCAGCTTCCGAAGTGATTAAGCCCACAACTCTTTAACTCTTCGATAAAGAGTCTTTGTCATCGGCACATCAATTGTGATGTTTTCTGGCTCGGGTTACACACATACAATTTCTCCATAAATAACGTTTTCCAATTAACTTCCATGAACTCGCATGTACACAACAAACTACATTTCCTGTGATCCTTGGGAAAAAAAATACTTATAATACACTCCCAATACAAGCAAGGTGAATGAGTAAAAATACATTTGTTTTTTTTTTTGGGTGAATGCAAATATATAAGTCTGAATAGCAAATATAGGACAACAAAAGAAATCATAGGAAAACATCTTTATGTGTTTATTTTGTCTAGTTTTCTGGCATCATTTCCCACTCCTCCCCTCTCTTGGCCTTAATTTTCTTGTCGAGCTACTGTCTTGGCTGTTGAAAGCCAGAAAGCCTAAAAAAAAGTATATTTTAAAAAATTTTAAAATCATTTTGATAAATAGTCTGAAACATTAATTGTAAACTAGAAGTATCCACACAAACATTGGCTTGTAAGTGACATTTAAAAGACGTCACAAAGAGTAACATAAACCAACCTCCATTTCTCAATAATTTTCCTAGGCTGACATTTGCAAAATTGGTTGCTAAGGTAAATGGTCTGGTTGCTATGGAGGGGTCAGTAACAGTGTAATTCGTTTATTTAATTTACTCTTTCTCGCATGTTCCCTTTCTGGATCATGGGGGTTTGCTAGTGCCAGGTCACTTCTGGCGAGAGGTGGGTGTAAACCCTGGACAAGTCACCATTCCATTGCAGGTTCCCCGTATCAATACAAGTAAAATAAACAACCCTCATTTCTTAATTATTGCCAAATTGGTTGCTATAGTAAACAGTCTGGTTGCTATGTAGGGATCAGTGACACAATATAAATATCCCAATATTAATTTGAGTGAAATAAACTAACCTATATGTTTCTATGGTTTGGCTGAGATTGAGATATCCCAAATTGGTTGCTATGTTAAACATCCTCGTTGTTATGGAGAAGTCTGTTACATAATATAACATTGCCTTTGTCATAATAAGTTAACTAAACCAACCACCATGTCTAAAATAGCATTTACCAAAGGTGAGATGAAAATGTGGTTGCTAGGGTAAACAGTTTGGTTGCTAGGGAGCTGTCAGTGATGTCATAAAACATTTAAGTCGTTACTATGATTAACATTGTCTTGCCCCATTTGTTTTCGATGGCCATTATTAGTCAGTGGTAAATATTTAACGGTTTCCAGGGTGTTCTACTTTTTACACCTCTCTGTGGAATCACTCATTTCTTTATTAAATGTAATATATTTGAAAGAGTTGTCTTGCAGTTGCATCAGTGCACAGATCTTTTTTATTCTCTCTGTGCAACACAGGCTTATTTACATTCAATGAATGTCATCCATCGGGATCTGAACTCGCACAACTGTTTCGTACGAGAGGTGAGACGTTATCTTTGTGTCTGATTCATCGTAGAAGATTCTTGCTGTGCTGAATTGAGTGCCACCACTTCTTTTTTCCAAATAGAACCAAACTGTGGTGGTTGCTGACTTTGGATTGGCCCAGCTTGTGAAGAACGAAAAGACCTCATCTCCAGGACAATTATCCAAACTCAATAAGCTTGGCCGTAAAAAACGGTATACGGTTGTGGGAAACCCCTACTGGATGGCACCAGAAATGCTCAATGGTAAGACGACTTGATTTGTATCAGTGTGTATTCGAAACAGCTTTAAAACGTGTGGATTCTCGACTCCAGGAAAAGTCTATGATGAACGTGTTGATATCTTCTCATTCGGGATTGTGCTTTGTGAGGTAAACAGTTGCATATTTCTTTTCATTTACTCGCAATGCTGGACTTTTTTGTTTTTTGTTCCAGTTGTAGATAACTACGCTTTTTCTCAATAACAGATCATTGGAAGAGTATACGCCGATCCGGACTTCCTGCCTCGCACACAGGAGTTTGGATTAAATGTGAACGAATTTCTGGACCGCTGCTGGTCCACAGACTGTCCTCCCGGATTCCTTCCTGTTGCGGTTCTGTGTTGTGCAATTGATGCTGAAAAACGGTGACTACAAAGTTTTTTATTTCTTGTTCTAATTCGAATTTCACAATTTTAAAATAAAATGTAAATAAAATAACAGTATATTTTTATAAAGTTAGCATGTGTGTTCACTGTTCTGATAAAGAGTAGAAACCCTGGCCAGCATACTGGTTTAAACCAGAGTCTGAAAAGTAATCTGAATTACACTTACTGGCCACTTTATTAGGTACACCTGTGCATCTGCTTGATAATGCAAATTTCAAATCAGCCAATCACATGGCAGCAACTTAATGCATTTTGGCATGTAGACATGGTCAAGATGATCTGTTCAATCCGAACAGAAAGGGGATTTAAGTGACTGAACGTGGTGTGGCTGGTCTGAGTATTTCAGAAACCGCTGATCTACTTGGATCTCTTGTCACACACAACCATCTCTAGGGTTTACAGAGAATGGTCAGAGAAAAAGAAAATATCTAGTGAGCAGCTGTTGATTCCAGAAGGTGGAGGAGAATGGTCAGACTGGTTCAAGCTGACTGAAAGACAAGTTACTCACCATTTGTTATAACCAAGATATGCAGCAAAGCATCTCTTGACACAACACGTTGAACCTTGGGGTAGATGGGCTACAGCAGCAGAAGATCACAACCATTTCTTCTCGACATTCGGTTTGGTAGGTCAGCGTCAACAACATGAAAGCATGGATCCATCCTGCATTGTATCAATGGCTGGGGGTGGTGGCGTAATGGTGTGGGGGTCATTTTCTTGGCACACTTTGGGCCCATTATTACCAATTGAGCATCATGTCAACCCCACAGCCTAAGTGAGTACTGTTGCTGACCATGTCCATCCCTCAGTGTACCTATCGTCTGATGGCTGCTTGGATTATACGCCATGTCATAAAGTTTGAATCGTCTTAGACTAGTTTCTTAATCATGACAATGAGTTCACTGTGTAAAATCTGCAGCAACTGCGTGATGCGATCCAATATGGACCAAACTCTCAGAGGAATGTTTTTTTACTATTTTGTTGGGTTTATGCCACGAAGGATTCAGGCAGTTCTGAAGGCAAAAGGGGTCCAACTCGGAAGTAGCAAAGTATACCTAATAAAGTGGCCGATGAGAGTCCCTTAATTTCCCTTGAATCATACCTCCCTTCTCAAACTGGATAGACAAGATCTTTTCCCCCAGGTCTGTGAAGCTAACTGTGTGGCAAGTATGCCCCAACATTTCAGATGTTGTTCTGAACCTTTTAGTTTTTTCAAGTTAATTGTCTAAAAACCTCTCTTTTCTACACATTCTGTTCGGTAGGCCTGTTTTTGCCAAATTAGAGGAGTGGCTGGAGAACCTGTTGATGCACATGGAGATCGGGCTTCCTCTGATGTCCGAACTGGAGAAGTTACGCCGGGCATTTTGGGAGAACAACAGCTCACCGAGACTA
This sequence comes from Danionella cerebrum, assembly GCA_007224835.1. Taxonomy (NCBI): domain Eukaryota; kingdom Metazoa; phylum Chordata; class Actinopteri; order Cypriniformes; family Danionidae; genus Danionella; species Danionella cerebrum. The sequence goes on along the minus strand of SRMA01022584.1, from coordinate 112,435 downwards.
GTTTCTGGAACTCAACTGAAACAGAATGATACCTCAGCATTAGGCAAAAGCTGAAAACATTTAGAATTATTTCAGCAGTATTTTTATTACTGTATGTTACAGAACCGTCTTATGAGTGAACTCACTTGTAATGAGCCATTTTTTAGTAACTTTCTAGAGACAATATTTTGTACAATATTTTAATAAATGCTTTGTTAGAAAATATTGTGGTATTTACTATAATGCGTTATACTGTTAGCTGATTTACGCAGAGGATAAGCACTTTTTAAATGCTTTAAAATGCACAGAATGCTTTAAAAAAATAAAGTGTTCATCCTTTTAGTTGTAGTTGAACTAAATGCAGTGAAAAGACGAAAATCGAAATGCAGTCAGTGTTTGGTGGGACCACTCTCTCTCTTCCACACAGTTTTTAAGGAACTTGGCTGGAGGGATGTACCAAACATCTTGGCGAACTAACCACAGATCTTCTGTGGAGGTAGCTTTCTCACACTCTGGGCAAGCCATGACTTCAAGTATTCCTTGTTCTTCTTTTTGCTTGAGATACTTCTCAATAACTTTCGCTGTATGTTTGAGGTCATTGTCCTGCTCAAAAAGGATTGCAGCAGGACTGATGCGGATATCAAACGATGGATAAATATCTGCTTGTATCTCTCAGCATTGAGAGCACCTTTAACCCTAACCAAAGCTCCAATTCGATTTGCAGAAATGCAGCCCCAAGGAGCCTCCACCAGGCTTCACTGTTGCCTGCAGACTCTCATTATAGAGCGTAGGAGGTGGCGTCACATAAAGCGCAGCGGCCGGTAGGAGTCGCACTTAGCTTTGCTATGTGTTTGTCTGCTAAATATATTTATATGTATTCCTTTTAAATAGCAATTATTTACTTATAATTATTGACACATATTTTGCCGTTAAAACAATTACATTGGAAGTAATTACATAGGTAGGAGTCACTCTGTTTGTGGACACAATGATGTCCAGATCACCAATGTTGCGTGTTTCGTCAGCGGTTTTAAGCCTCATACAAAGCTGCTTTTGTTTCAATTCATGACTGGTTTCAACTTAAGTGTGAGGATTAGCTCATGTTTGGTTTATTTTGTTCATACACCTGACAATAATCATACAAAATCTCTGAATTTGGGCAAATGTAACGATAACAATTCATGCGGGTTAAAAGTAGTAATGCCAATTCTTTTTTTTTTTTTACTTTTCATTTAAAAATTTTTTAAAACAAATATTTATATCTGTTTCTGAAAGCATTGTGGTTTTACACACACTATTTTCTTGAAATTAAAAAAAAATTAAACATCGGCACTGTTTAGAATAGCATTAAACGTAAGCTAAATGTTTCGGTATTAGCATGAAGCTTGTGGTTTACTTTTTTATCTCAACTGAATGTTTTTTTTCTCTGTTGGTTTTGTATAACTAATGCACGTGATGAAACCTGTGGAGAAACTGCTTCGTTGACGGAGCAAATAAAAGTAATGTTTTCATTTGAATTCTTCATTTATAACGGTTTAACGGCAAAGCCCATACTGAAACATTAACATTATTTGATGGTAAGTCACAAACATTTGTTAAATAACTAAATTTTCCAAGCAATAACGAGTGCATAAACGCATTTTCGCTAACGTTTTGGCATTTCTTTGAGGTCTACAGCTGAGGATCGCGGTTATGAGGCAAAACAACAGTGAGTAGGTTAATGCTCTATGGTAACGCTAGCAAAATCTTACGAAAAGCATGATAACTACTAACCCTGTACTATTACACATATAATGACTAATTGTAAAGTAGTCAGTTTAACGTTTGTTTAGTGTAAATGTATTGTCCCTTCAAAATAACTAAAAATACAGCCAATACTAGCTGAACACCTGGCAACACAGTGAGTAGTACACCCCTTAGTGAACATGTGGGAAGTCAATATTTTTGTGGTTACTGGCTACCATTATTTTCCAGCACAGCTTTTATTCTCTTGGGCATACACTTCATCAGAGCTTCACAGGTTGGTACAGTACTAGGAACCTCTTCCACTCCAAAAAACACATCACGGAGGTGGTGGACGTTTGACACTTTTCAGGATGCCCGACTGGGTGCTCGATTGTGTTTTGATCTGGAGACAGGGTTGGTCAGTCCATCACCTTTAGCCTCAGCCTCTTTACCAAGGCAGTGGTAATCTTGGACGTGTGCTTGGGGTTATTATCATGCCAAAACCCTGCTCTGCGTTTCAGTTTGTGGTGGTAGGGGATCATGCTTTGCTTCAGTATGTCAAGAAACATTCCTCCCCCAATGAATTATACTTCCCCAATCCCAGAAGAGCTTTTAAACCAAATTTAACTCATCTGCTATTTGGTTTAATAAGTCACAGGGGAAGAAAAATCACTAAATGTGCTCAATTTATACATCTTCACTTAGGGGTGTACTCACTTTCGTTGTCAAGGGTTCAGCTATTATTATTATTTAGTTATTTTGAGACAATGATACATTTGTGTTGCTATACAAACTTCTTTTTGTGTTAGTGAGATATGCATCAGAAACTTTCTTGGTTTTCTAGATTGGAAACAACAACGTTAAATCATTTTACTTGTAATATTATGTATGGATTTCTGCGCTAGCCATTGTAGATGCACACAAAACACGAACCACCAAAGGGTTACCGTTATGCCACAGTAGATAATAAAAAATTTTGTTAGGGACCCAATGGCTCAACAAATACAGAAATCCATGGGTTGTTAATGGTGTCTTTTTTTTTCTCAAACAAGTGTCTCAACATGATAACAAAAATGTCCCTTTACCACGCTGGATCACTCTTTCCCCATCTGCTCTAGCTGGAGAAGAAAGTCAAGTATAATGTCTTTAAATAATAAGCTTTTGGACTCAAGATGCCCATCATCGCTTGAAAATCCTTTTGTCCATCCTTCAGGCTGACTCTGGAACAGATACTCTCCTGATGGATCCTGACTTCACAATCGAATTCCCTGAGACTGAGGAAAAGGTTAATTTTTCTTCTGCTTGTCTTCACGCTTCTTCACCTCTGCCTGAAAAGTGGAACTGTCCCGAGGAAGAGACCTTGCCTTGTATACCCAAGAGCTCCTGGAACCAGGTAGATCTGTATGACTGCAGAGGTACTGTAACACACAAGGTCTTGTTTAATAAAGAAAAAAATGGTAATTTTGTGAAACCTACAATGTGATAAACTTGACAAAGAAAGGTTTTTGACCTCTCTCATTTACAGGACTGTGTTGGTATTGTGTCTCTACCAAACCAAGTCAGAGAGAAAGCTGTAAAATAAGGATTTGTGTTCAATCTGATGGTGGTTGGTAAGAAATGTATATAAATGTTGTGTATTGTGCTTGGTAAGGCTTCATTCTTACACTATTTAAAATAGCTGTTTGCTCTATAGATGCATTTCTTTGTCATAAAAAGTTGAATGAGATCAAAGTAGTTTATTAATCATCTTTATCAGCTAGTTGCAACGCTCAGGTGGTTGTTCGTTATAAAGGTGCGTGCATTTATATTTTTAAGTTTTGCATCATCTGTAAAACCTTCAGGCACTCTTAAAATAGGTTACTCCAACATTTTTACCTAATATTATGTATTATTCTTTCAGAATAAAAGCACTTTTCGTCATGGTTATTTTCCTCTATGTCAGGTTTCTTCCCACAGAAGCCCCTCTTTCATTTTTAAAACTGCAGCTATGTAAAATGGGCAAATAAGGAACAACTTCCTGTTAACACTGTCTGAATTATGGAGCATTTAAATAATAATGTAAATTATTAAACATGTTAGTACTGTATTTGAGTTTTCCTAATCTGTCAGCAATAATTAACATTTCTAGAAATAAAGGCTTGAAATTTTGAGTTGTTTGAATAGAGCGGGAGGACATCATTGCCATATTTGTAGTGTTGCCATAGTTACACATTAAACAGAATGACTCCTACCGATAGCAACTAAAACTAACCAAATTATTGTGTGGTTTTGTTATCTTTTTTATTAGTAACCATTGTTTATTTTGTATTTTTAATTTTCTGTAAATATCTAAATACAAAACAATTCAAGCACGACTCCTGGTGGAATCTAAGTATACAAACAAAATGGTAGCTGCAGCTGATGTGACGACACCTCCTGCAGCTCTACAGATGGTTTTCACTTTCTAAAACAAGTGACAACATACACTCACCGGCCACTTAATTAGCTACATCTTACTAAAGTGCACAGCATTCTTCAGAGAGTTTGCTTATCTGTTGTCCAATTTTGCTGAGATGGTGCGAATAGTAGACTCAGTTTCCTGTTGTTAGCTGACAGGAGTTGCACCTGGTAAGATCTTCTGCTCCTGTACCTCAAGGTTCAAAGATGCATACCTTGAATGTAACTAGTGGTTATTTGAGTTGCTGTTGCAGTTCCATCAGCTGGAACCAGTCTGGCCATTGTCCTCTGACCTCACAACTGCCTCTCTGTAAACCGTAGCGATGGTTATAGTCAGATGTATATAAATAAATATATTCTTTGTTTTTCGTTTAGGTGAGTCTGGATTGGGCAAATCTACTCTTGTGAACAGCCTTTTCCTAACAAACCTATACATGGACAGACGCATACCCGAGCCTTCAGGTATCATTAACAGTTCAACCATTCCACCGCTCTTTATGAAAGCAGCAATAGTAGTTCAAAGAGAAGCAAACAAGACCTTAGTGAGATTTGTCCCCTTTTATCTCGTAGAAAAAATACTTCAGACAGTTTCTGTCACAAAGCGCACCTTGGATATTGTTGAAGAGGGAGTGAATCTAAGGCTGTCTGTTATCGACACCCCTGGTTTCGGAGACGCCCTTAATAACACTGACTGGTAGGTTACTTTATCGCAGAATTTGCTGTCAATCAAAAAAATCATCACATCTTTTCAATGTTTTGCTATGGGTGTAATGATAAACTCTGCTCATACATATCGCGATATTATTTCTACGATGCGCATCACAATGTTTTACAATACTATTTTTAACCAACTATTATAATGACCCATCATTGGAAAAAAGTTTGGAGACAACAATGCTAAGACGTCTGGGGTCTAGTTTGATTTGTATGAGTGCATTTGAAACCATCTATCCACTAGGGGGCAGCGTCGATGTTTGCATTCAGTTATCTTTTTAACTCTTAAGTGATGGAGACAGCTAATTATAATATCTTTCTCGTTTAAAATGTGAGTAAAGGATAATTGTCTCCTAGTAAATATTACATAAAACAAGACGAGGTAAAGAAGTTGCAGAAGTGACTAGAATCACATTCGCTCAAAGAAGCAATATACTTCAGTTCATAGATAATATCTCCCGCTTGCTCCATGATAGGTATTGTGACAACTTTGTTATATTGTGCCAAGATATATTGTTACACCCCTATTCTCTGCTATAAGGGTCAAATAGGCTTATTGAAGAATGGCGTTTTTTTTTTTTTTAAAATCAAAACATTCTGTGATATCAATGAGAGAAAGAAGCTGAATCCAAAACAAAACTGCCTATGAGCCGAGCTTCGAAGCACTGACGTGTAATCAAGGATGGCAGTTATGGGAAAAAAATGTAATAAAGTAAATGGGGATTTTATTTATGCAGTAATGTGTACTTCAAAGTTATTTTCCATTTAAATTGACCAATTTGGATGGGGTTTTTTTTTTCCAAAATCTCCATTCAGACACTTGGAAGTGATGTTTTTTAAGGATGAATGAGCAATAAAATGTTTTGGTTTCTCTACGGTGTCTGTATTAAAATGTTTATCCACTTCTACTATGTCAGCTGAATTTAAATATTTCATAAATTCATAGTTAATATGTTAATTTACATTGTACATAGCGTGTTTTTTTTATCAAAAACTGTATGGGGTAACATGTTTCTTGTGCTGAAAACATACAACTCCTGTGAAGGGAAACTAAGTGAGTCATGCAGCTCTCCTGCCTCATGTTAGGGGGCGCTGAAGCTCGCAGAGATTCCGACACCTCAGCTAAAGAATAATAGAAATAGCAAGCTACAGTAAGCAGTTAACCGGTCGTCCGGCTATTCTTTCATGTTGTGTAGAATGATGGGGAATGTATTAAAATGTATTTGGACACATATAGCTGGAAGGCTGCTATGCATTACATCGACCAGCAGATGGAGAAATTCCATAAAGATGAGACTGGGCTGAACCGTCAAAACATAAGGGACAACAGAGTCCACTGCTGCCTGTACTTCATCCCACCTCATGGGCATGGGTCAGATTTTTACCACTTAACTCTCCAAGCATGAGTCACAAGAGACGTTTAAAAAAAATGTTTTGTATCATCTCAGGTTGAGACCTATTGATGTGGCCTTTATGAAGAACCTGGAACGTAAGGTCAACATCGTGCCGGTGCTGGCTAAAGCAGACAGTCTGACTCTGTTGGAGATGAGCAACATGAAAGCTAAGGTATTGCCAAGTTGACGATCACAGTGACGTGTATATATAAAACTCAATATTCCGTGTACTGAAAAAGAATCTTTTACATTTGTAAAGATAATGAATGAAATCGACAAACACAAAATCAAGATCTTCCAGATTCCGCAGTGTTACCCGGAGGATAACCATTTCCTCATGCATCAGTCTCAAGAGATAAAGGTCAGCAATACAACGACCAGTTTAAAAAGTGCTACTTACAATCACTGGCCACTTTATTAGGTACACCTGTCCAACTTATTATTAATGCTATTTTCTAATCAGCCAATCTCAGGGCTTCAGTTAAATGCATTTAGGCATATAGACATGGTCTAGACAGTCGGATCAACAGTTAAGGCTGGTGGTGGTGGTTTAATGGTGTAGGGGATGTTTTCTTCGCGCACTTTGGGCCCATTAGTACCAGTTGGGCATCATGACAATGCCACAACCTCCGTGAGTTTTGTTGCTATCACTTTATGACCACAGTGTTCCCATCATCTGATGGCTACTTCCAGCAGAATAATGCTCTGTGTCATAAAGCTTTCTTGAACATGACAATGAGTGTACTGTACTCAAATGCCCTCCTGATTCAGCTCAATGTCATTATTGACCAAACACTCTGAGAAATGTTTACAGTGTCTTCTTGAGGTATCTATACAATGAGAGATTGAGGCACAAGTGATACGAAACAATGCTAGGAAGGTGTACGTAATAAAGTGGTCTGGAGAGTGTACAATGACCAGGAAAACCTCTTTTTAGTCCAGTTCTCACATTTCATCATAGAAAAAGATTCCCTTTGCTGTCATTGGGAGCAACACAACAATCGAGAAAAACGGCAGGAGGGTTCGAGCTCGTGTCTATCCATGGGGCACTGCAGAAGGTACAGAAATATACATTTAAACTTAGACTTCATTGAAAAAGTATGTCACACAGAGATCACAAACATCTCTTTTGTTCCCATCTACAGTTGAGAATCCTGCTCACAGTGATTTTGTTCATCTGAGGAACATGTTGATCCGTACACATATGCACGACCTGAAGTACACCACCCACAGTGTGTTGTATGAGAACTATCGACTGATTTACCTGCACAAGAACCTTATCTGTGTACAATAAATTTGAAAAATGAGGTTAAATTTAAGATATGCAGCCATTCTGTACTATTCCATGTGTAGTTGTTTACTATAATCATATTTTTTTTATTTTCACCATAATTTGGGGGCTGTAAAACAGAAGTCTTATAAAAATATAAACAAGTTTGGCATTAATCATTGTATAACTCTTGTTGATTGAAGGTCATTCCTGTTGTCTATTGTATGATTCAATAAGCCTCAAACAAAAAGAACTTTCTGGTTTAGTTACATACTGTTTATCTCAAATTTTAATATCATGAATAATTTTCTCAAATGGTTGCAAATAATGAAATCCACAAATCAAAATCACAAAATAGAACCGCAAGCATCATTACGAGGCCAAGCATCCAGGAGGAAAAATGTGAGCACAAACAGCATCAAACAGAAATACAAAGATTTATTGATGCGATTTTAAGCTACTGAAATACAACTAATTGAATTCAAATTGAGTGAGCGGTTTAAGTTTTTTTTTTTTGTTATTTAAACTGGCCAGACTCAGCATGATGGTCAGAACATATTGGGACCAACTTTATGATTTTACCATAAACTGGTATGGAATTAAGACAAAAAGCCAGTCTCCTGACCACGTGCTGAAACTCGGTAGGCAATCTTAGATCATAGTTATAAAATGTTAAAGCTAGCAAAAGTTACGATCATTTTCCTCAATGTAATTATATATTTCTACCACAAGGTGGCACCACCACAAATCATGTTGGGTACCTTGTTGGCAAACATTTATAAAGATTTGTTGATGCATTTGCTAAAAAATTGAACTTTTGACTAAATCCAAGATGGCCAACATAGTTAAACTAGGTCCAGCTTGGCAGGATGGTCCGAGCGTACTGAGACCAATATTATGATTTTACGATGAATTACACGGGACAAAATTGTCCTCATCTCTAGAGGGCACTGTGCTGAAACTTCGCAGGTAGCTTCGGATCATGGTTATAACATCCAATAAGTTAGGTGTTGATATATTAAAGCTTTACTGAGATATAACCTTTATGACCCTTTTGGTAACCGTTACGTAATAGTTGTTCATTCCCCAAAGATTAAACGCTTTGTTGAATCAACTTGAATTCCTTAACTGGAATCCTCTGGAACAAATTTGGTGAAAATCATCTGATCGATCTAGGACGAATTCACAAAAGTCAAACAAACAATAGAGTTCTTTAAGTCCACGTTTGGTCCCAAATAAACTGAACTATAAGAGAAACGAACTCTAGATTGACTGAATCAAACTAATCAAGTCTGGTGTGAAAGACCCCTTCGCTAACTGGATGTGGTGATGTTGCTTTTCCTTCTCATTTTCAACAAAACCAGGATCAGCCCAAGATGGACTCAGACCGGTTTGATTGATTTAAAGCATTGTTTTCGCAGGGAAACAAGTCTGTCTGATTCAGCTTCACCCCCCCCTCCCTTTCCCTGAGCTCAGACAAGCTTCATCTCTCGGGTGTTTGTAATCAACACGACGCGCAGCTGTGACGGATTCGCTTGAGTTCGTCAGCGTTTGTGTGTTTTCTCTCTAATTCCCTCCTCGCTTATTGAAATCATAAAATGTTGTAGAGGTTTTGATAACTTGTGAATGTTGTTTTACTCGTCTCCTCAGAGGTAAAACACCGGTGTGTACTTTTAGACATGGAGCGCCTATCATCGACTACCAACCGGTTTGTCAATGCCATAAACAGACACCGAGGTAAGACGCTAATGTTCTTTTTTTGTTAATTACTAAACGTTTTGTAAGTTACGTGATTCGGGCGTGATTTTATAAGACTTTAATTAGTATTTTTTTTCTGTGTTTGCGCACTTTGACTGGGTCAAGATTCAGAGGTAGGCTATGGATTAACTCATCTTCTGTGTTATTGTAGAAATGTGGGTAGAGTTACAGCAAAAAAAAGTTGTGCCCACTGTCACGACCCCCACTTCATCTCCAGCATCTTACTGGAGATCAGAGCATTAGTGAGGGGTATTAACGAGTCTGGAATAATCAACATTGACAGCCTGGATGCAGGTCACGTTGCTTTGCTAGCTTTAAAGAATGGGCGACTTCTATTGAATGAGATTTGTGTAGAAATATCTGAAAATAAAAACTGTTATTGACATGAATAGATTAATTAAATGGATTTTTACAGCTTTGAAAGTAATTAAATACTTAAAAAAAGTATTATGCCCTTTCTTCCCAAAAAAAGTTGTATTTTTTTTTTGTAACTTTTTTTTCAGTTTTATTCCATAGACTTCATCTGCTTAAATATTATTGTATTTTAAACCTGTGGATTTTCTGTTGTGTTCTATTTAGTTCGTTATCACAAAGCGTTTTTGCATTTAGGTCACATAACAATGGTAGTTTCACACAATAAAGATGAACCCCCATATTTGGATAAGGTTTTGGGAAAAGCATGTAAATGTGGTGCTTCTTCTCTAGGTTTTTTCAACATATAGAATTGTATTTTTTACCGTCATGACATTATCTACTTGTGTTGCGTTAATTTCAAAGCAACAGTCAGAAGTGATATATACTCAACAGCCACTTTTTTAGGTACCCCTGTCCAACTGCTCAGCCAATCACATGGCAGCAACTCGGTGCATTTGGCTATGTAGACATGGTCAAGCCGACTAGTTCAATTTCTGCTCAAATTCAGATGGTAGGGTCAGAATTTGGCAGCAACAACATTAAAGCATGAATCCATCCTGCCTTGTATCATCAGTTCAGGCTGGTGGTGGTGGCGTAATGGTGTGGGGGATGTTTTCTTTGGGTCACAGCCTACCTACCTATTGTTGCTGACCATGTCCATCCCTTTATGACTAAATCCAGTTATATTCTTAAAATCTGGGGTATAAAAGTTTAAAATACTCCAAAAATAGGACCATAACAGGTAAAAATGTGCTTTGACAGACTTAACCAGCCCACAAAGGCTTAAAGAGTTCTACCAAAAAGAAAGGGATGAGGGATCTTTTTTTCATGGCCAGTAAAATGAAAAGTGTCAATGCCCTGATCTCAGTATCCAGTCTAGACTCTTTCCCAGTCTAGACACATCAAATGCTTTTGCTGTTATTATGATCCTCTTCTCTTTGTGTAGCCATCTAGTTTGGCCATAGAAGACTGTGAGGATGCTGAATTGGCTTATACCATGAGAGACCTGCCCCCTCGTGCGGGTCATACCATCCCTGGCAGTGAAAAACCCATGGCAGACAGAGAGCCAGAGGGCAGCACCAATCCTCCTTCCATCCCAGGAACCCCGACCACCACACGGTCATTGAGCAGAGGTTTCATGGTCTCAGAGGCTGAGTTTCCCCGTCGAGGGCCGCTCACCTCCATGAGCTCTCTAGATTCACCCCTTAGTCCCTCTCGTTGTAAAAGCCCATGGGCCAGATTTGACCCCTACGACTCTGCTGAGGTAATTATATGTTGTTTTATGGCTGGGTAGAAAAGCTAAAAGTAAAGTAAAATATTCCTTCTTTTAGGATCAAGATAAGGAGTATGTGGGGTTTGCGACGTTGCCGAACCAAGTGCACAGGAAGTCTGTGAAAAAGGGCTTTGCCTTTACTCTAATGGTTGCAGGTGAGGTCTCTGGTGAAACTGCACACCAAATCCAGATTTCTTAATTTAGTCAAAGCTATTAGGTGTTGTCTTGTTTCCTCCTCCAGGAGAGTCGGGTTTAGGGAAATCTACTTTAGTGAACAGTCTCTTTCTCACTGACCTTTACAAAGACAGGAAGATGCCCCATGCAGAAGGTAAGAGCCTCAACTGCTGCTGTTTAAAGCTATACGACCATTCTTCTGTTATAAGGTTCACACTTGGGTCCATAAGATGATCCAAAATCAGGTTTCAACCAAGGTTTTCAGTTGTGTTCTGTCTTTTAGAGCTTGAGGAAACTTTAATTATTTAATAGAACTCATATCTGACTCCACATTTTAGATCACAGGCTCAATCTGTAGACAAAGAAAAAAAGTCCAATACTCTTGACGCGGTCTCCATAAGTCAATAAGTTCAACACTCTGAATAACTCAATTCCGATTTATACAAAGCAATCCAGGCCGCTTTCTTATGTGGTCCGAAATCTGATGCCTATTTGATTGTTTAAAATGCACCCCAAGTTTGAACACTCATGTCGCATATATCTGACTTTTTTGTTAACAAGCCCCATTTGCTGGAGAAGAGTCTTCCAGTGAAATCAATACAAGAAAGTGCTCAGAGGGTTTTGAAGTTGAATGAGGTTTGCGTTGTTAAAATAACTGTCTTTTCTTCCGCAATAACGGTATTCTATAAATATTCCATCCGTCTTTTTTTCTTTCTTCATTTTCTTCCTTAATATTATATGATGAAATTACAGTTGTCTTGGTTCGGACATTATCTTAAGCTACAGTCGTGCTTAAAAGTTTACATACCCTGGCAAAATTTTTGATTTCTTGGCTATTTTTGGAAAATATGAATAATACAATAATTTTCTACTCATAGTAAATGGCTGGGTGAAGCCATTTATTGTGAAACAACTGTATTTTCTCTTTTTAAATCATAACAAGGAAAACTTTCCAAATTGACCTTATTCACCCCTGTTACAACATCGACAGCCCGAAGTCTCTTGAGGTAGTAGTTGATGAGGTTCTTTATCCTCTCTGTTGGTAAAGCAGACCATTCTTCTTGAAAAAAAAAATGCCTCCAAAACTTGTAAATTCAGTATTTCTATTAGTAATTGCTGATATAATCAGTATTATATCAGTAATGTGAACTAGCACACCAACAAAATCTGATTTCCTAAAAAAAAATATATAACACAAATGAGCATCAAGACCTGCATTGTGAACTTAGCCTTAAAGGTGGATGGAGCCATATGTATAGTTATCTGTTTTTGGCTCATGTACAGAGAGGATCGCTCAGACTGTGGAGATCACAAAACATGTTGTGGCGATTGAGGAGAAGGGAGTCAAGCTGAGACTCACCATCGTGGATACGCCTGGATTTGGAGACGCGGTAAACAACACAGAGAGGTCAGAGAGATGTTTAAGGCCAGAAAACTATGAGCTTCTCAGATATTTAGTGATGAATTTCAATCAATCCTCATGTAATGTTCAAAAGCTGGAGAGCAATCGTGGACTACATTGATCAGCAGTTTGAACAGTACTTCCGTGATGAAAGTGGCCTCAACCGTAAGAACATCCAGGACAATCGTGTACACTGCTGCCTCTACTTCATCTCCCCTTTCGGGCGTGGGTAAGAATTCTCTAATTCTGATCTGATTTATTAAAAATACTCCTTTTTTTTAAATTTGAACTACAATTGAAAATATAAATGCAAAAGTGGGTGTTTTAACGAAGGATGTTCAGGCAACTATGGGAAAATTATGGCACTGGCTTAAAATTTTAGTCCCTTCAGGGCATTGTGGCAAACATGCATGACAACTTTTTTTAATACATATACCAAATATAGCAGATTAGGTAAAATTGGAAATGGTTCAACTTGGCTTGATGCTAAAATCTTTTGAGATGTGTTTTATAATTTTGGGACAATCAGCTTTATAGATAAAATTACTAGATACCAATTTTTCATATTTATAGACCACTAGGGGACATGAAGCTAATACATAAAACAAGATCAGATGAAGTTTAGCATCAATACAGTAAAGTGTAGCCTTACCACTATTTTATTTTCGTCCCAAAATAGACTAAAATATTTTTTGGGCAGATTCAGATTTGCTTTCCAGCTCTGTTTGAGATCTTTAGAAGCAATTGAGACTTTACTAATCATAGCAATATTGGCAACAAACTAAAAAGCTGTTAAAATGGCTCAATGAACAAATTCTGAGATTTGAGGAATCTGTTGCTAACGTTACTTGTCAGTGAGTGTACTGTTGTCGTACCCTTGCGCATCAGTTAATTTTAGAAATATCTTGGCTATAAACAAGATGACAGAGATGAATGGGATGGGCTCATATTTAATGGTAGGGGAAACTCTGCCATCACAGATCCAAGCCTGAACTCCCTGAACTCCTGAGAGGGGACCATCCTTTCACAAAGCAGTCTTCATGCCAAGATGTTTGATTTGAAACACACATAAGATCACAGCAACAATCATGGAATCAAGAAATTATGCCTAAGATAAATACTGTCAGAATACGGGAAAGAGTTTGGATGTTATCATCTTTTAAGTAATTAATCCATTCATTGTGTGTCTGCTTTGTAAGGTTTGTTCGATCATTTAGATAGTCCTCAGGTTGTTTGGTCATGTAAGGCCAACAATGGAGTCCACCAGATGACACAAAACCTCTCAACATTAATCAAAAACAAGATTAATAATCCTATTTTCTGTTTGTTTTCAGAGATAGAACAGGAAGTTACAAGCTCTTTAAGTACAGTCGCTGAAATACTTTTGCGCTCTTATGCCTTGGACCCTCAAGAGTCCGATTGCTCCTACTTTTTTCTCTCTCCCTTCCCCTCCCACTATTTTTCTTCATAGTAGTGCTATGTCTAGTTGACCAATGTTTAAGTTAAAAGGGGCCGTGTTTTCTGTTAAATCTTCTTAAACATTGCTTTCAGAGTCTTCTTACTTGCTTTTGAATTAATATTCTATAACACCCCTAACAGGAAACTACGAAAGGGTGCATAGTTTCTTATAATTTAGCCAAAAAGTTATTATTGGTTTTTAATAGGAGCTATTTGCATGTTTCTACAGCAAGAGAACTGGCTTAAATAAAGCATTTTTTTCACAGAAGGAGGGGATTGGAAAGCACAGAAAAGGATACACAGAGAAGATTGCAGGGAATTTTGAAAGAAATCGATTGTTTATGAATGACTTAACTCAAATAAGGAATTGTTTTTTATAGGGATTCTTTTCTTTTAAGAAACAGCCTAAATCCAGTGATGGACGATGTAGAAAGATTAATTTAATCATGCATGTATTTATAAGTTCCTGGAAAAAAAAACAAAGGACTATCTGTTTTTCCTTTTATTTTAGCCTCAGACCAATTGATGTGGAGTTCATGAGGATGCTTCACGAGAAGGTGAACATTGTGCCTGTGCTGGCTAAAGCTGATAGTCTCACTCCAGCAGAAGTCAGGAAAATGAAAAAGAAGGTAGGTGTGCAATATTTAGAAATAATTCTCACTTTTATAAAAACAACTGATTTGTTTGTCCCACTAGATTTGTCAAGACATTGAGCGGTTCAACATCCGTATTTACCAGTTCCCTGAGTGTGAATCAGACGAGGAAGAGGATTCAAAACTACAGCACGAGGAACTAAAGGTGAGCATTTTACTTCAAGTTCCACATCAAACCTTTCCCTTGTACTAAAAGTTAGATTTCTTTGTGACAGGAGAGTGTTCCTTTTGCAGTCATTGGCAGCAACATCCAAGTCGAATGCCAGGGCAGGCGGTTCAGAGGCCGCCAGTACCCGTGGGGTTTGGTGGAAGGTACTTGGCCTCAATTTAAAGTTTATAATCTTTAATTGTATGGATTGTAAGAAAACATTATCACGAGAAAACTCATTTGCTTTCAATAATAATAGTATATTTGATTTTAAATTGCACCTTTCATTGCACTCAATTAAGAGAATTATTTCACGTCTTAATTGTTTGCTTTAATTTTAGTCGTTATGGATCAAAGTTCGTTTTAGATTATACATTAGCATCTGTTTTGTGACTGTTAAAATGAAATGTAACACCTGCAGTGGAGAACCCAGGGCATTCAGACTTCCTGAAGTTGAGGAACATCCTGGTGCGAACACACATGCAGGATCTGAAGGAAGTGACCCGCGAAACACATTATGAGAACTATCGAGCTCAGTGCATCCAGAATATGACCCAGATGGTAGTAAGGGAGAGAAAACGCAGGTGATTTTCTATAAATCTCTTCTTTCTTAATCCTAACTAGAGATCTATCTGTATCATTTCTGTTACTGTTATTCCATGCAGCTTGTGTAACCTGGTGAGAGGAAGCGCCTCAGACCTTCTGGTACCTCTAGCGCCCGTGGATACTCAAACTGAGCGCCTCATTTGGGAGAAAGATGAAGAGGTAACTCTATTTTCTGATTTACTATACAAGGAATCATTTACGGTTGTGCTCATAAGTTTACAAATTTTCTGACTTTTTGGCCACTTTTAAGAAAATATGAATGAAAAACCTTTAACATCAAAGAATTGTCATGAGGTAGATGTCCATGAGGTTCTTTTGGTAAAGCTGCATATTCCTTCTGGCAAAAAGCCTCCAACTCTTGTAAATTCTTGTGCTGTCTTGCATGAACTTTAGGGGTGAGCTGCCAGGGTATGAATGAGTTATGAGCACAAAGGTCTGTAGTAAACAAAAAAATAACAATGCTGGTCCAGTTTGCGTTTAGTTTTGAATCATACCCCGAGTGTCACCAGTGAAGCACCTTCTCTTCGGGATTCACATTGAGAACCATGCACAGACATTGCACCTTTCTGCCCAATCAAATCTTTTCTGCTTGCTGCTTTTTCTAGTCTTTATTTCTGCTCGTCCGTTAGATGAAGGTCTAGCTCAACAGCAAAAAAAATGGGGTCAAGATGTGCCTGCAACTAGAACTCGCTCAGTGATCTGCTGATGTTAACTTGTGATTTCTTAGGCTGGACACAGAGAAGGTCTTTGTGTCAGCTAGTTTTTGTAACTTGTGCACCTAACACAAACAAACCCTAATTTCTCTATGATATTTCATCTTGAAGACAACACAGTTCCCTTTTCCCATTTATTTTCAATAGCCATTATTTAACCCTTTCTAAAGCATGGGGTTCAAATACTTTTGCATAGTGATTGGTGTGTTCTGGCACATGAACTGATAACCTCCACAGATGTGGAGAGTTTGATGTTTTTAATGGAGTTTTGAGTTTTTTTTTCCTAGAATTCATTCAGTGCTACCAATCTAAACAGATGTATCCAAGTCCTGGCAAAGTTTGGTGGCTCGAGCGGTTTAGGAGATGCGCTTAGAATTTTTTTTTTGTCTGAAGCAAAGGAGGATATTTTTCAGACTGTAATTAAAATGATGATGAGCGACCATTGGCTTATTGAGATGAGATGAGAAATGACAGCCAATCATTGCCTTCGGCCATATGCATGTGTATGTATGTGTCTAAACTAGTATATGGTACTGTAAATATAGCAACAAAAGTAGCTTTCTTCAGTTGACTGTTGCTGTGTGTTGATGAGTGAAAGGAAAAATGAAAAACAAATGACCAAAATAAAACTATTTTGTCATGTTTTCTTTTACAGTTGCGGCGAATGCAGGAAGTTTTGGAAAGGATTCAGGAGCAGATGCGACAAGCACACTAGAAGCCATCCATCAGTTTGAATGTTTTAAATGAGGTATTACAAAGTTTAAGATGGAGGAAATATTCTAAATTAGCCTTAAAAACTATTTGTTACTCAGCTGACTAAACCCCTTTGGATATTTTAAGAGCCATTCCTCCGAATGGGTGCCATTTGTGTAATAAGATTAGCCATATGCTAATCTTATTGCAAATTTAAGCCAGAACAGTTAAAATCCACATAAAACAATCTTTTAAAAAGAACCTTTTGCATTTGCATGTAAATCCATATTTAATGTTTGTTTCAAATATATTTATTTAAAAAATATATATTTGAGATGGATCAATATTGATTTGAAATATTTAGGTATGTTTGTTATTGGAATCTCAAAATCAACTTTTTGAAAAGTTACAACAAGCAAATGGCACACATTTGGTGGAATGGCTGTTAAGTTTAATGTAAATATGAAGACGACATGCGGTACACCATTAATCACTCGTACAAATAGACTTAGAAATCTCATATGATTTATTAATAATCATGTTTTAGTGTAGTAATCTAGCATTTGTATACATTTCATCACTATTTCAGTTAAACGCGGTGGACAGTTGATCTCAATGGAGCCCAGAATGTACAGGCGATATATAACTTAAACTTTCTCCATAGGGAAAATGCCGTTTTCATATTTAATATCAATGTAGAATGAGGACTAGTGGCCTCACCCACATCATACAGTATAATACATGATGGTCCCAAAATTAATAAAGGGAATCATTAACATTTAAACAAACAAAACTTGCAATCTACATGCAAAACCAGGCATCGGGATAAGTTGTAAAATACATAGATAGACATATATATGAATGCGTGCATATACCTCACATATATACTTCCATTCTTTAACATATAATACAAAAAAATGGAAAACAAATAAACATTCGCAAAGGATAGACCCTTATTTTGTTTATGCTTTTCTTTTTTGTAAAACACAGCACGTATCATTCTGTCTTCAAAAATGTCACCAAAACAAGGAAAAAAAAAGCCAAAAGAATGTCCAGAGCAGGAATCACAGTGTTTGAAAGTGATCATCTATAAAGTTTTGCCATCAACAGCAGTCCTCCAACAGTAAGATCAATTACTTTTAGCAGGTTTAACTTAGTGAGTGCTGGTTCACCTCTTAAAAATAATTACATCACAGTCCGTTTACCTTACGGTCTTTCCCTCTGTGAAACCTTATGATAATTTAATTTGTTAAATAAAAAATTAGAACCAGATTTGTGTTTAAAACTGACTATTTAAAACATTTTTTTGTGTTTGAAAGAGGTCATGATCAGCAGGTGTTCATTTCTAAATGCTAAAAGATTGATTATTAGTGAGAGAACATAACTTAAAGACGTTATAACTTTTTCTAAATGCTTCTAAACAAGTGCCTGCGTGATCACAGATAAAAAAAACATCACACCATGTAAAGGATATTAAAATTTCTGACAACAGCATTCCAGACTGTAATGTAATATCTGTGATGTACAATATACGCCACCTTTGCCTACTTGGGCTTCTTGTCATTGTGTTTGAAAGCATGATTATTTAAAAACTAGGCATGTGTATTGTATGCTATAAAGTAATATTACTAAGTGTTCCCTTGATTATCTGAGCGCTTAAAGTTATAAATGCTTAAACATATTTTAATTCGTATGAATGGTTATTTTCTCACAATCCAATGATTTATTAAGACTGTCTTTGGTGGACTCCAGCAGCTCACAACACTCTAATGCTCTTGTTTTAGCTTGAATGGGCAGCAGGGGGTGCCACAGGGATTAAATTGGGATTTTAGGCACTTAGTTTCCTCCGAAGTCAAACTGGATTTGCTTTTTATTAATTTTTGTGCACATGTTGGTTTATCTTTAAGCAATATGGTTTAGCTGAATAAAAGCATAGAGTTATTAGCATACAGAAAATGACCATGGGACAGAATTGCTATATATATATCGTTGTTAGGAAACAGGGGGTCATTATATCCATTCTTTGTCCAAAGGATAACACTACCTGGCAATTTTTGGGATCCACTGTCTGAAAACTGCCAGTTTCTAAACAATTGGTTCCAACAATTGCCCGTTTTCAACAACAGATCAAATGTTGACTTTTGATCAAATGACCACTTTTTTTTCTGAACAATGGTAATCATTAGGATCCATCATCTGAAAATTGCCAGTTTCCAAACAATGGATTCCAACCACTTCCAGCTTCCAAATAGTGGATTCCAATGAGTGGAAACTTGCATTTGGAATTAAAGTTTTGGAATTTGTTTTTCACTGGGAACTGGAAAACAATGGTCCACAGTGACTGGCAATCAATGGGATCCATTATCTGAAAATGGCCTGTTTTCAACAATGAATCCCAAAACCTGTCAGTTTAAACCAATGGATCCAATGAGTTCTACTAGTTAACTACCAGTTTAACTACCAGTCTCACTATGACTACCAGTTTCAATATTACAGGTTCCAATGACTACCAGTTTCCAAATCTATGAATCCCATGAATACTGGTCACCAAACAATGGATCACATTAACCGCTCGTTTCCGAACCATGAATCCCTGTGAACTTCAGATTCCAACGACTGATCATTACCAGATAGTCCAATGACTGCTATATTTTCCAAATTACCTAATGACCAATACTTTCCAAACAGAGGGTCTGATTTTTCAAGGACTGAATCCAATTGTCACTCATTTCAAGAGTCGATCCAATTACAACTAGTTCCCAAACAATGGATCCCAATGACTGCATGTATTCATACCATAGATCCAAGTGACCACCAGAAACAATGGATCGCATCCATCACTAGCGTCTTTAACTCGGGATCCATTGACCTCTAGTTTCTAAACAGTGCACCTAATGACATCCACTTTCCAGATTATCTCATGATGACTATTTCCACTTTCACCAATTACAAAATTGTGGATCTCAGTGAGCCCTACCAGTTTTCATACCACACACCTCAGTGACTCCATTCCATACCTGGATTATGTTGAATGTCAACACACACCAAGTTCCATCTCCAATGCATCTCAACAACCAACAGTTTCCGTACTCTGGGTCTCAATGACTGCTCGGGTCTGAATAGTACGGATCCGAATGGCTTCTAGTTTTCCTTCTACAGAACCAAATGAAAACCAGCATGCACGCAATAGATCTGGCAACCAGTTTTATTCTTCAAAATAGCAATCATCTTTAGTGTTTGGGATCACTTGCGGCTAAGGAAACATTTTTTAGGATAAATAAAACCTTGAAGCAAGTGCCTGTATTCCTCGCCTTTTTAACCATTGAGTTCCCTCCACATGTGAACTCTTAAGTTTAGTGCGGGCATTTACTTTCCATCTCTGCTAAGAGTCTCTTAGGCCAATTTAAGAGTGCCAACAGGAAACTGAGGAACAGTCACCATAGTGACCGGATTGAGCACTGTCTGTCCCACCAATCCTGTGTGATGATGATGTGCCAACACAGTTGTTGGTTTGCCTACTACGGCTGTCTGCTGGCTGGGACTCGGCATGCCATTGACCTGGCCATGTGCGTGTTGGTGGTGTGCCAGCGCATGTGTGATATGCCCCACTCCAACTGGCTGTTGATAGATGGCGGTAGGGAGGTGGGTGACTGGATGCACTGTTATGTGTCCAATGGGTGATGCAGTGGAAGGTGCAATGTGTGCCAGGTGTTTGGGCCCGGCGTGGATGACTGAGGCATGGGTGATGACTGTGGGTTGAGGTGGTGCAGGAGCGATGATGTGAGGAGCAGTCGTCGTGGGCATGGGGGCAACAGTGGGTTTGTGCTGTATGGATATATGCTGAGAGAGAATGGTTGGAGGAAGAATTGCGGCCCGGGGCTCAGGTGGAACAGGGAGGGGAGGTTTGGGTGCTGAAGATGAGGAAGGTGGGGAGGAGAGGTTATCTTCTGCATCCTGATTGAAGTTGTCTTCACCCTCTGGAAAAAAAATAGATGAAGACCAATTGATTACATTTCTGTCTCATGCTTTAAATTCTTATGCATGTCCACTGGAACCAATTCTAGAAACCTGAAGCAGTGGAAGTAGAGGCCTGGTCGTCGTCAGGCTGGACGGTCTGTCGGAGGATGCGATTGATCTCCAGGACGTCGATGGCCTGGCTCAGCTCATTCTTCAGCTCTGCCAGTCTCTGCTGTGTGGCAATCTTTTCCCGTGCCAGCCGCTCCATCTCATGCTCATATTCCTTCTCTTTCCTCTTCAAAGTCTGGAAAACAAGGGTGGCCATAAATCAATCGTTTTTTGTCCCCTTCAGTGTACACCAACAACCTTGTTTCATCAATCTACAGGTGAACACCTGCACAAACACATTTCCTTTATTAAAGGCAAACAGGAAGTTAGCCTCACGACAGACCGTATTATGGAGTTAACCTCACCATTTCCCACTCTAAAGGGTGCATATATCTGCATTGTTTTATAGACAAATATTGAAGCTTTTATTAAAAAAAAATATTTGTGGTCTAAAATACCTTTAAACTGCATATCCATTAAGAATTCTCTGGGTAAATGGAGTTGTGAATTTAGTAATAATATTTCTGTATAATTAATATTCCTTATTACTTTGTACAAGCGATTCTGTACTTGTTAAAATAAAGGTTCTTTTTGAAATGTAAAAAAACACATTCATTTAAAATGACAACTCAGTAGAGCGAGAGGGGGTTTATGTAAAAGGGTAGTTACATTCAGAACACACTCAGTCAATTTTAATGAACGTAAAAAACACACCCTTAATTACGTCCTTAGAAATCCAGGGCGTTTTTATACTACTTTACAATTTGCTCTAATAAATTCTTTGAAATCAATTATTTTTGTGGCAAAACTTGAAATAATTTTTTTAGTACAACCCCAAGACAAAAAAAAATTCATGAATCCCCAAGCAAAGCAAAGACAAGGTAAAAATTGTATGTAAATAGCCGGGCGAACATCTCCTAAACTGTTCCAAGCTATTTTTGTGCCAGAAAAACAAAAGCCATATCACATGTTTTGTACTTCTATAAGTTATCATTTCTTTTTACCACAAGATGGCACTGATTTGGGTTCTGTAAAATGAATGACATGTAAAACGGTCATGCGTTTTCTCAAATTTTAATTTAAAATATTATGCAAATGGCCTGCCATAACGCTTGTACTGTTCATCCAAATAATCTAAATAAATAACCTTTTTGAAATCTACACATTTGTAAGCAAAATTAAACAATAGGAAGAAGTAATCCATTCCTACTTAATTCAAAACAGCCGCTGTGATTAAGAGGTGCATTAAGAGACTTCTTAAACTTTTGTATTTCCTGTTTGAAATCTCTTGTTGCAACTACAGATATGATACATTTGTGAACTATTCCTTTTCTGAAATTGGTGCCTCATTATTAGACTAAGCTCACTTATCAAATGGGTGTCTTTGCTAATGACGTGTAAAATTTAATACCATGCAGTAGTTTGGTGATGCAGTTCCAATTCTGGAGGACTTCTACCTTGCTTCAGTGCTGGTATGTGTGTGTGTTTATCAGCTATTAATGTTCACCTTATTGTGTCATGAATGAAGATCAAAACGTTTTCCCTCTTTCTACCTAGCCAAACCCTTCCCTACTCTGTGCAGATTTCATTTGCCGTTTTTGGGAATAATCTCTCAAAAGAAGAAACCTGAAACAAGTGGGGCTCATTGCCCTTTAAGCAGCACACCTACATCAGTGACTCTAAAATCCAGGCAACAATCTTGAAATCTTTTGATTCCTCAATAAGTGGAAGCAATGTATGTTACTATGGTAATACGGGTCAAATGTATTTCAGTTCTGTGTTGTATAGTGAAACTTTTAGTTCCATTTCACAGAAAATACCGGGCAAGGACGTGCACATGCTGTAGGTTCAGAGACTACCTGCATAAATTCACTGTGTTTAAAACTGCGATGACCCATCCTCTTCTTCTCGATAAGCAAGCTTTAGGGTGTGTGTGTGGGGGGGGGGACTAGATGGGGTTCGGTTAACCGTAATCCTCCCCCCCACCCCCTGAAGCTTGCTTATCGAGAAGAAGAGGATGGGTGATCGCACATTTGTAAATATAAACCCATGCTATTCATTGTCTGGAAAACTGGAGACTGCATGATGTGACTGAGTGGTCTGAGTTTCAAAACTTTTTAAATTACTTTCTAACGATGGTTCGTTAACAATAATAACAGTTTCAATAGTTGACTAAAAATAGCTTGTAAAATATTATGTATCTTCCTTTCGTTGACATATCAAGGTGTATATTGTATAGTGAGCAGTCTGTCATTGCACCCCTCGCTAACAGTCTTAGCACATTGAAACTTGGAAGCCATGTCATCAAATTGGTCAATTAAAAACAATTCCCCCAGAGCAAGAAATCGCATGTCTGCGTGGCTCCCTGTTCTTGGCATCATAATGCATGAAGTGTAACGCTGGGTGATTGGGAGATCCACAATTTGATTACTTCTCAAATTGTGCAGTCACCTTTTCTTTCAAAGCAAAGTGCGAATACAACTTTCCAGCTGAAATATGATAAATATTCATATTAAATTTTAGACCCTTCAAAACTAATGAAGCAAAATGAGCGTTGCGGCAGTCACATGGACAATGATTTGACCCACTTTCTTTCTGAGCTGATCAGCTGAGCGTCAGAAACAGGAACAAACTGTTCAAACCTTTGGACCTTGGAAAGAAAGCAGGTACACGAACTACAATAAAAAACCTGTGTGAAGCTTCTTAGCACTTATCGGTCGACAGCACACACGCTTCAGATCCTTTTACACTCTATTCCAGCCCGACGGTCAAAACCCTGAGCCCAACACAGACACCCAATCAACTTCTCAACAAACAGAGAGTAGAAGAACTTTGGTACTGAATTCACAGCACAGTAGAAGAGCATCAGAAACAACTTCAGAGCGATGGGGAGCATGAAGGGTTGGAGGTGGTTCTCATGGAAGCATGGGAGGATTATGTAACACTGATACGCTATAAAGAGAATATGAATGACTGCTGCAGAAGATTGAGAGCAGAGAGGGAGCCTGCTCCTAAAGCCTCCTGTAGGATTAGTCATGTTGGCCTGTCTGGTATAAACCCTCCCAGACACAGAAATCGTAAAATTCCTGCTCACTGTCATGAACCTAATCGAACAGGGTCCACAATCCTATAGTCCTACAGTAATTATGCTGCAGCGCTTCCATGTGCGTTTCCAAAAACCAGGAGCACAAACTCATTTTCAGATCGCTCAATACTATTTCTCTCTGCTAAATCATAAAAACCAGTCAATTTTCTAGGAGTTCTGAGCTGTGGTCCCTGGCCAGCTTTGATCCAGGCGTATCACATGGGATGCTAAACTGTTTTCCCACAACTCTATCTCCAAACCCATCACGCCTGCACAAGGTCGAAATAAAACCCCGGGTCACTTCTGTTTTTGTAGAGAAACAAGCGACTAGACTTCCCTCCAGACTTCACATCCAGGTCCCATTGTGCATCACCACGGCAACAGCTGGAACCCACCACAGTCTCCTTAGCAACAGAGCAAGGAAGGGGCATCGATGTGGTGAAGACATGGCGTAACTGAGAGGAAAGGGCCTGTGTGATTGGCTGACATCGACCTCTAGTGTTTTACGGTCCAATGGTTCCCTGTCTTTCCTTTACACATCTTCCTCTTTCCTCTTCCTCCACGATTAAAAAGCTCAACAGATAGGAGTTTTAAACATCGAATTAAACTGTGCAAACCATCCATTTGAACAAATCTCTTTAATCAACTTAATTCCATCTGAACATCAATCACATTTCCGCTGCTGGTCTCTTGGGTGGTAAGTGTGCAAGAAAACTTAAAAAAAAAAATCCACCTTATGACACGAGCCAATTGCTTACAGCTCCTTATCTCTAAGGAGAATCAATTGCCTGAGACTGCTTTGGCTCTAAAAAGAGATACCCTTCTTGGAACTCATTAGACTGTGTATATAGATATGTTCAGTTGAAATGCATAAATACCACCCTGACTGGAGACACAGCACTGCTATATTTAGATTCAGTAATGGTACAACTTGGCTTAGTATGGCTTAGCTCTACTCGCCACAGATCACCTTGTATTTCTACCAAGTTCCAGTATTTAACTCATTTTCTAACTCCATTAAAGAGCCGATATAATCATTTATACATTAATTGGTTTTTAAAGTCCCCAACAACCGTTTGAAATGCATCAGAGATAAAAAAAAATGCTGTAATTATCTTCTAGTACAGGGGTGTCAAACTCATTTTCACAGAGGGCCACATTAGCATAATGGCTGTCCTCAAAGGGCCAGATGTAACTTATCGATGTAAAACAATGTAATCGAATGTAATGTGAGATAATAAATCATAAAAGAGTAACAGCATCTCATTTTGATCAAAAATGTGAACAATTACACCAATAATGGTCCACTCAACCGTTAAATCAGACCGCATTCTGCCTGGTTTGGATCACCAAGCCCTAAAAATGCACTATAGAAATACATTTGACCATGTTTGAGAACTAATCTTTCTTTATTAACTAAGAGAAATAAAGACAGGTAATTTATCCCAGTGTAATACAACCGTTGAATCTAAGAATCTCAAGTTAATAACAAGTTCCCTTCATAATGATTCTGATTGGTAGTGCTGCTGACCTAGAGTTTGTTCCGGCTGCGGTTTTACTCTTCAGTGCAGCTCTTTCAAAGCTTTGTAACACTACAGTGTTGAGTCTTACCAAATAAAAAACAAAGATAACTGAATAAAACAGCCAAGCGTGCATTTCATGCACAGATGACAGAAGCTGAATTTTGGACATGCACCGCACACAGCACGCTCAGGGAAGAAAGGGAGGGAACATTGGCACGGGAAAGGAGCAGACGTCACTGAGCTCACACTCGCCATGTGCTCAGGCCTCACGTGGAACAGGGACGGGAGAGAGAGAGATCTGGAGAACAGGACTAGCAGAGAAGAATAACGTGTGATCAGTGTCCCACATTCCCTCTCCTGTGTTTACTACCACCACTAGCTTGAGTTATCTGAACTACATACAGCGGTATCTTTCATAAACTGGTTTCTCCACCCCGCTCTCTTTGCTGCAGGGCTGAAATGTCATGCTCCCATGTGACCTTGCTGCTGACATCTAATGTTCACTCATCATTCCTTCCAAACCCACTTTCGTTTTTGGTTTTGAAGGGTGATAGAAACCACGGTTCACAAACACTGTATACCACCATTTGCCCAGAGAGAAACAAACTTAAAGTGCTTTTCACTGTGAGCTTAACCCAAGTTTATTGGCATTATAAAAACTGCTTTTAACCCCGGGGAAAGACCTGTCATTTGAAAACGGTATTAGCACCGCACCCTGCTTAGGATTAGCGCCACAATTGTGGTATATGTCAATTATAATCAGCAAAATCACAAACAGGAAATAGGTTCTCGTAGTGAAGTGTTTGCTTATGTAATATGGTATTTTAACACACTTACTAGATACACAACCATAATCGTGTGATTTGAAAATGCTGAATCCAGCCACGGTCAGCGAATGTGCCTTTTACAATGAAACACCATTGACAGCGATGCCTTCTGGGAGCGACCCATAATTTCTAAGGCATAACATCTAAGGGCTACCAACGTGGAATGAATAAATAATGCTTTGAAAATTGTAAAGCTCAACATAAATGATTATCTTTCAATTAGAAATGAAAAACAAGTTTAATTCATGCAAAAGACACCATTCTGCAAAAGGAGCTTCGGTTTGGATGCAGAGATTCTCTCAATACAGCTACAAGGTTTACGATCGCATATGACTGTCCTGTTTTCACAACTCTGGCTGGAGATATTCTTTGGTTATGGCGTTCGTTTTGTTCTGATGTAGGTCAGCGGAAGCACATTCACTATCAAACGCCATCCTCACATTCAATCATTACCTTTCACACACAGATGCTACAGTACATATCGCCTGGCCTACAAATTACATAAGGCTAACTGTGTTTCTAGGTGAAAGCATGTCCTCAGAAACGAGAAACACCGGAGAAAGACTTGGGTTTTTTCTGGATACCACTTGCATTATTACATCCTACGGATCGCAAAATATTTTTCCTCATCAAAATCCCCAAGAGTTGAACAGAAGCCGCTTCTTACCTGGATGTAGCGCAGAGCACTTCTCAAGACGCTCAGATTGGAGGTTTTCTTCTCATCCACATTGGGAACGTTTCGCTTGAGAGTCTCGAAGCACTCCTTCAGATGTGCTCGTCTGGGACGGAGAGATAAACACTCATGTAATAGATACCAGAGAGATATAACATCAAGTTTGTTCACTATCTATACTAGGTTGTTCTAGAATAGATAACAGAAGATTAATTGCAAGCACTGCACCTAGAATCCCCCATTAAAGAAATACTTGAAATATTCAGAAATTCACAAACCTGTTTTTTTCCAGCTTGTTGTGAACTTCTCGTGTCCCAGCTCTGCAAAAAGAATCATATCATGCGTTAAACTTCTGTTTGAAGAAAATGGTCTCTTCTGGTAGAACTTGTAATTTCTCTGATTAAACCTCAGATCGAATCTAATTCCATCCAATATGTGTATTTGTGCAGCATAACCACATATCTAGTCCTCATCTAAAGTGTTTCCATTTCTACCCCTTACCGCTAACTGAAGTGGTGTCCCAACTCTCTTTTTAACAAATAGGAAGGAAATGAATAGCCATCATAAACAAGCGAGGGCTGGTGGACCCACAAATAAAAAAATGGTTGAGGTTAATTCAACAACTGCCAACCCTGACTACCAGAGACTGATCACTGTAAGTATTTTAACATTAATACAAGTTTTTAAATGAGGAACTAGCAATAACTAGTTTCACAGCAATAATGCGCCATTATTAATTATGCCATTATTACACAATAAACTCGCTTGTGGCAAGTTAAATTAAGGCCTTTAAAAAATAAGGTGCGATTTTAACACGTGTACAAAATCAATATATTTCAAAACAATTCTTGCTAGTGACCCGGTTAACATCAACAATGTCATTTTGTAGTGAGAAAAAGCATAAAGTATCTTTTTCGCTCCAAGGTCGATTTTCTCAGCCATCGGAGGCGACTGAAACACATCTGACCGATCACAATGCAGCTTGTTGCTAGGTTACAGCAACTTGTAAACATTCTACATGGTGGGACGATAAACAGTTTAGTGGCAGCAAACAGCATATTGTATGACAAAAACAAGAGAGAATCTTGAGACAGGAAACTTATTGAATGGAAAGCGTAACCTTTTTACGAGTCATAATGTATTTGGCTAAGTTATTGATACGTTAAAACAAAGGATGAGCGGTTTATCATGCAATAAACTACGTTTTGACGCACAATTTTATTTGATTACTAATCTTTTAAAACCTGACAAGTCTTGACAAAAGTATTTTCTAGACAAGAAATCCATTCTTGTTGCCCATCATTTATAAAAGCTTTGCCGCATATTAGTTGTTTACATGTAAATAGTGGTGCGTTTAATTAACATATGAAATATTCACCTAGTAAGACACCATTGCTTCACGCTGGGTTTCTCCTCTAAATGTTATTTCTTTTACGACACCTTGACTCTAGCCGTTATTATGTCACATGACTGATAATCTACACATTGTTTCGCTTGATTTAAAAATGATTTAAAGCCTTTTAATGTAAAATGATCAAAGTCAAGGCAACTTCTGCCATTGACCGTCAATGGGAGAGTGGCGAGCCAGGACCCGGAGTCAGACTTAACAAGCGGATTGACGAGTACAGGTGTTCATCGATGACTCTTGTCATGCAGAAGCTGCTGAGAGAAAGTAACGCAATGTTCGTCTTCACACCCAACAACTGCACAACACCATCTTTCAGCTACCCCTAGCTGTTTTAAAAATATTTGGAGGAGGAGAGGGTGGGTTAACACCAAAATTCATCAAGCTGGTGTCATATTTTGAGCCGGATATGAAAAATTGGGTTTGTGGTTGGGGTCTACAGGGCAGTTTCTTCATAATGCCTGTGCTATGGGTAAGACTAAAGGCGACCAAATTTGGAAAACACATCTTCAAATCTAGCCAAATCAATCTTTTCCAATCCTGAATTAAGAAGACTACAAGAGCAACATCACATGACTCACCCCCCAGGTCTCCTTTTGGCCTCTAGATTGCGTAGATCCTCAAGCGTAGCTCCATTAGTCAGAGACAGTTGTGGTGCCTCGCCCTGGACTTGTGCAGGGGCTTGGCATTGTACTTGAGCTTGGAAGTGGACCGGAGATGTTTGTGGTTGGCACTGTGCTGGCTGCGGAAGGAGGGCTTGATGCTGCTGTTGTGGGGGTTGCTGTGCTGTGATGATGGGGGCTGGAAACATTTGTAGCAGGGTCGGTGGTTGCTGCTGATTGGGACTGGTATTTGACGAGGGCAGGCTGTAAGCTTCCACTTTCCCCTGTGCCATCAAGTTCTGGTGCTGTTGCTGTGGAGGGGAGTGGCCATCTTTGGTGTTGAGCAGGTGTGGTTTCGGGGAAAGATCGCTGGGCAGTGGTCTGAGCACAGGCACTGATGAGGCCGTGTGAAGTATTGAGGGATTTTGTAAGGAGGGTTGCACCGGGTTGGCAGACACCATTGGGATGGGGATAACAGTAATGGGCACAGGGGGTGGCAAGGGAGCAACTGGCTTTGGAGGTAGTTGCTGATGGTGCTGGTGTGGCTTAAGCCGGTTGTCCTCTCCCCAAGCCAAAGGGTGGATGACAGGGGGGTAGAGCTTCTGCTCAGCATCATGAGACAGTAAAGACTTTTCTCTCCGCTGCTCCTCTTCTGCGTCACAAACAGACAAAACACAAAATCACGGACGATGTACTTTTATAATGTTAAAGACATTCCACCGCAAAATTATTTTTGTGCTACTTTTTGTCCCATGATGACCGTGTTACGTTGCTCAAGCGAAATAGTTGTGGACTATAGATCTACGTAGATTTTTTAAGGGCAAGTGGTGGACATCACATGACTGAAACTTGAATAACAATGAATCTGAGCTTTGACTGAGACCAATGAAAGCTGGCTCTTTTGATGACGTGAAGAAAACAGGAAAGAACAAACACACCACAAATCCTCTCTTTTCTCCACATTTTTGTGAAAAAGCTTCTTGTGATCAGCCACCATCTGTGAGTTTTTCTACATGTTCTTGGATTTTTTGTCTCTGTCGTCTTCATCTTCTTTTTTCATGCATCTGTTGTACCATAAACGCCATCTTCAGGCAGGGAGCATCACTGCATCAATATTTCCTCAACCCAGAAGAAGTACCCTGCTGAGAGCCATCCGTAGATTCGTGCAAATCTTAAATCGGATCGCTGTGTAGAGGCCTTAACTTCCGCATGTTACACAGGTTTTCGAATGATGGGTCAAGCCTCAGAATGTGATTTACAACAGTCAAGCAGGAACCAATAGTTACGCTCCAAAACCAATCGACTAGGGGTGGGCATTGTGATCCATTGCCCCTCCTCCACCGCACTTGTCACATAAAAAAAACAAAACAAATAAACACTGTTGGCTGTGGTAGATACAGCAGTGCGTAATGGCCATGTCAGAGTCGAATCTTCTCTTTTGCGTGCAATTTCACAAAATGGGTGCCATTTCTGTCTCTGGGATTTTATATGTATAAATATAAGCATTAACATTGCTTTCTAAATACATTTTATTACCAAGCAAAGTGACTACATAGTATTCTTATTGCAAATTTAAGCTATAACAGTTATAATATTGATAAAATCCACATAAAACACTGAAAAATAGCATTTGCTGCATGTCCTAAGACTCTGATGCTATATTTCAGCATAAATATAACAACTAAGATCTTTTAAAATGAGCGTTTCTTTTGCATTGATGTGTAAATCCATAGAAAATGTTTGTCAAATACATTTATTTACACAAATGTCATAACAACAACATTTTAGTTGAGCTTTTTACTCATCCCTGTTACCCTAACCAATCCCACTAAAACCCATGGAGTCTGTTTATCAGCAGGAAGTTGCAACACTTTTTTTTATTGATATATTTGATGATATCTTTGAGCGTCATTCAAAAACTATCTGTACCATGCGGCTATTTAGCATGTATTTTGTAATTCTTTGCTACAATCTTACTTCCACATAATTTTGAATAACTTAAGTCGGTTTATATTTTTCACCACAACAGCTTCCAATTTAAACGGGAAAAACAAGTGCAGGGAGCAGTGCCTAATTTCAAGAGAAATTTGACCTGTCTGTCTCTTTAAGAGAGAAGCCCAGGCAGGAATGCTGACATCACCCGCAGTCTGGAGCCCAGAGCAGGAACAGAGTAATCTGAGGTCCAGCCATGCCATCTGAACCCAGCCAAAAACCCTCCAACATTGGACTCTTTCCATGACTGATGGACTCATCCAAATTCACTCGCATTTTAGCAGTGAGTTCAAGTCAATGTTTCATTCTTAACGCATCAAGCAGAGGAATTTAGGCTTGGGTCCAATTTACCTTTTAACAAAAGTGTCTATTGCACCGCAAGGCATTCCAAAGACTGGCAGCTTTGTATCAGGTGAAAGCAAAGACAAAGAGATGTAGTAAAGAGCTGGTGCACGTATTTTGCAGGAGTGAACCTTTTAATTTAGAACAAGAAAACGAGGTCCGTGTTTTCATGAAATTACTACATTTTGCATTTCTTTGACACTTAAATGGGGATCTAGGAAAGCAGATAACTGAAGTTAACTGCAACCTTGTGGAAACATAATACAGAAGTCTGATAAGCTCACGAGATTGCCAGCTATTACTCCCCATAAATAATCATATAAAGCTCTGGCGAGACTGCAAAATGCAGATCATGTCCAGAGGCTTTTAGAGTGGAGGAAAACATCTAAAACCAGTAACGCTTCCCACACCAGTCAATGACCATTTATCTTTCTCCATTAATCATCTTTCTTCTGTGCTTTCAAATATGAATTTGCTAAGGTTTTCTTCCGGTAACCACTGGAGGAACCATACTCAAATGGAGACAATAGAACAAATAAAGACGCCAACAACCATCCCCATTCAGTGTAGCCATTCATGTTTCGTTTTTGTTCATATATTTTATTCTGATATTATTAGCATAAATTGGAGCTAAAAGACTTGAGGGATAAGCATGTGATTAATAAGTAAATAAAAACAGTGTGCCATGCAAACCTAAAGGGCTAATGTTTGAAAGTATTTTATAAGCAAAATGGATTCGGGTTCACAACGGTCTGCTGGTGCACATCTCCAGCTCGCTTCGAATGAGAGGCGGTGGTACACCCTGGACAGGGCAGCGCACACTTATTATTCAATTTGGGGGAAATTTAAAAAGCGCTGGATTTATTTTTTATACATGCTTTCACATAAAAAAAAAATTAGCATTATTATTTTCTATATAGTTATTTAATAGTATCAAGATGGCGCCATGAGAACATACGTGACAGGCAACTTTGAGGTGATGTTTTCCAAATTGTGGCTAAAGTCCCGACCCTCCTCTGCTTCAAATAAGCTGAATCGTGAGCATCTTCCAATGAGACGAGAGTGCTTTCAATTAAGGGTTGACGCCAATGGATCAAAACGGTGCTTTCAAAATGAACACAGCTTGTTTGTTCGTTGTTAATAGATAATTTGATGTGCGTTATGATCATTTATGTGCATGAAAGATTTAATATGCGGCTCATGAGAAAAGTAGCAAGTATGTCAGATGATCAACGCATGAGAGTCGAGAACCCTGAAAGTATTATTACGTTTACGAGGGAACTGTGTCTCCTGGAAGTCGTGCATTCAAACAATTCAGGAATCATTGTCCTGTAAAAACCCAAGGACATGAGACTTTGCATTATCAGAATATTCCCGATAAACAAGGTCAGGCGCACAGTACTTTTCACTTCTTTTGTCTGCTGAAAGAACGAGGAAGCGCTTTTAATTCTGAGCCATTCATGTGTATTCCAGGAAAATCAATCAGTATGCTGAGTAACTGCAAAGCTCCTACTCGGATACGCTTGAAAAAAGCACATTATGTAACTTCTGCATTGAGGGAGGGCGGCGATGCCCTATTTTCTCCCCAGATTGTGACCTGAAGAGGAGAAGGCGGGGGTGTCTGGCGCGCACGTGGTCGAAGGGGGCGAGGCGTAGGCACGCGGTATTTGCTTTGGGCGTGGCTTCACAGACACGTCACCTCGAGAATGAAACAAAAAAAGCCCTTTGCTGCTTTTAAAACGATAAAACGCGTCCGGTTTTTAACCTTTTTGAAGTGCAATTACAGACTGAACACATAAAGCAAGTATAAAATATATTAAACGCAGGTTAGGAGCCGAAGGGAGCATGAAAGTCGTGTGAGATAAGCAATGTCAAGATGAAAAACATATTTGGTGTATTGCCACCGCCCAGATGATTAGGACCACGACGTTCGCAGCGTTAAGCGAACTTTATTTTTTTTTTTAAGAATTTTCTTTTATGTGGACCTAACATTATTGCTTAATCAAAAAAAAATCGTTGGTATCAGAAAATAAATAAATAAATCGATATGTCCCACCCACAGCGGCGCACTAAATACATGGTAAACTTCACCCGGAAACCGATAGAGAAGTCACGAAGACTGCGCCCTGGAAACACAGCACACTGAAAGCGACCATCTGCGGCCGCTTCACGCACACAGCACCACGCGCTCCCCGCCTTACCACGTGTAATCTGTTGTTGCTGGGCTTGCCACTCCAAATACCTGGCCGCTTCCAGTAGCGTCTCGATACTCATCCTGAAGACCGACTCAACGTGCTCCCGTTAAAACGAACGCAAGCCCCCGGTGCGCACGTAGCCTGTGTTTGTTGGAGTGTTCACAGCAATAATCCACCGTGTTCCAAAGGCACCCGGGGAGAACCCGAGATTCATCAGAGACACATTACTTCACTGGCAACAAGATGGCGATTGGAGTAACAGAAAACACAACAAGTCGAGGGGCACACCGTGCAAGACCCGCCCTGCGCCCGCAGCTACGCCCTCATAGTACTGGCGAACGCGAGAAACCGGAAGAGCACGCGGTCACGATGGCGAAGTGGACCGGGAGTCATTGCTCAGAATAACCCGGCGAAATAATCGACATGTTGAAATTATATCAAAGGTTCTTCTTGTTTATACAAATTAATCCTTGTAATACCAGATAAATGTGTGTTTTTACTTTCTTTGTGGTGTAGTAATAAACTAGCTTGAAAGATCCGCGTGATCCGTTTTCCGGGTCTTTGCGGCCGCCCCGCCCTGCAGTGCATTAGCACATGATTAAAGCATGCTGGCGCCAGGGAGCCAATCAGTGCGCAGAACAACAAGGCATGGTGGCTGTCCACATGGGCAGCCGCTAAAGGCTGTGAGCAGGGCTCATCTGCATGGCGAGACCTGTATGGCAAGCGATATTTACATTGTGCTGCTCCAGTTGACGAGAGAGTTCCTTTTTAAAATATGAATCGTTTCAAAGCTTAAATATTATTATTTTATTGTTAAATTGGAAGAACAGTTATAGAAATTAGTTCCAACGCGGTATATATAAAAATATATTTTCTTTCCCAAGAAGATAATTTTTATTTTTGCACCACATGCTGTACTCCATAAATAAAATATTTTTTTTCCTTTAATATAAAGTAATTTTGGGTTAAAAAAAAGTAAATTAAAATAGAAAATAACAAGAAAAAAAGAGATTTGTACTTGTGACATGTTTAGACTGTCATAAGACATTAGGTGCGTTCGAGCCCATGCAGCGCTGCGCAGACCGATCGTCGAGATTAGCCGAAAGTAGCCGGGGAGGAGCTGAAAACGGAGCCGTCAAGTCGGACACGTTGGGAATCTCGTTGCTTCCTGAAACATGACGTTTGCCTACTTTGTCGCAGATGAACTGGATTACATTTAATGTACCACATTAAAACCACATTACATTAAATTACTGACATTTTAGTTATTCCATAAAATAATATTACTCAAATATGCAGCTGAATACTATAGTTGGTCTGTATGAAAAAAGGACAATAATAAACTTATGCACAAATCCAATAACAATAATTCAAGGGAAAAAATGTAATGCAGTCAAAAGATCGTAAACTATTTACGAAATGGCATGCAAATTGATTTGTTATGCAATTGTATAGATTGAAGCACGAAACACGCGTGATCATCGTCATGTGGTGAATGTGGCCAATCATGAGAAGCTGTGACGTCATCATATCCTGGCGCAGTCGCTCCTAAAACGCTGCTCTGGCTGAGCAAGCCGGCTGTTATCGAAACGCTCTCGCGTTAGCGCCGGTTCAAGTCGGACAGAATTTCTAACCGGCATGCACTACTTCAAGTCAGCCGCCAATCGGTCTGCACAGCGCCACATGAAGTCGAACGCACCTTTAGACTGAAGTTAGCTCCACCCATATAGTTAGCATATGGACAAAGAAATACTTAATCAAATGTGTACATAAACACAGGGTTTAAAAATAAACATGAGTTGAAATGTACAAATAGAATAATTGCTCATTTATTCACCAATATATTGCAGCAGAGCTTTCTTTAAAATTAAGGCTTTGTTCATCTTGCAGTCCAATATTTCATTTGTTAAAGTGACATTCAAAAACCATTTAAATAGTATTTCTGTAAGTATATTCTCATTGATCTTGCATGGATTTCCTCAGGGTACTCTGATTTTCACTATAAGACCAAACCATTCTCTAAATTCCTGTAAGGATTGAGTGTGTGAGTTGCCCTGAACTGATCTAGGATGTACCCCTGCTTTTCGCTTAAAGTGCACTGGAGAGGCACCAGCCTGTTCCCCAAAAAGGAACAATAAAACCGCACAAAAGGAAATATTTACATATTTCAGATGTAAATTTTGCACTGTGTGAGGACTTTAATCCAAACTATGTAACACTAAGCTAAATCATGACATAACCCTCAATACATGTTACATGCACCCATTTGAACAGATGTCTCAGTATTAAGAGTACTGTTAATTGTGCTAACGTTAAACCGGCTTGCCAGATTACAGGGACCTTCCACGTTTCAGCAGCTGTCAATCAACACAAGCAAGTGTGAAACAGGCCACGCCCAGATCTTGGTCAGGCATGCTGAGAATGTACGCTTTCCGTAAACGGCCGAAAATATAAAGGTCCCCACGTATTAAAAAAAAAAAGATCTCTTCGTGTTGCCCTCTTCTCGCTTACCGTGAAAACAAATGTGTTTACTGTGAGGCTTTTGATACCCGTCCGTCATTAATAAAGTAGTTGAGCAAGGTTGACCGAGGCCGCGGGGAATGGACTCATGAGTGACGTATCACTGAATTATTCAGTAGTTGGTTTTGTAGGAGAATCTTGTTACAGGAGACCTGAAACTGAACAGGATTATGTGTTTTATGTTGCATATTAGAGAAGTAACTCGATAAATAAAAACATCAAATACCGAACATTTTCCAACAAAATATAACTACTTCAAAAATATACAAGTAACCCAAATAGGGCCAGATTATTTTTTCCCCGTGTTTGCACTTTATAGACATGCTAGTAAAAACTACAAAAAATGTCTGAGCAAATCTAGTGCAGCATCGTTAAATACTTAAAGTTACTAAATTGCAATTTATGAGCTTATTACATTTACTGATATTACAGAATAATAGAGGGTATGTTTCTCACTGGGGCACACTCACTTTACTGAGACTGAGTGGCAAAACAAGTGCTAAAATGGCTGTATTTCGTTCAGTAAAGTGCAAAAATGCAAGGTACTGCATTGATTTCATGCTTAAAAGAATTAAACAACTTTATAAACTACTACCTTCAATGTGAACATGGAAATTTGGATTTCCCAACATTTATGTTTCGGATTACAACACGGAAAGTGCACCGCGTTGTATTTTAATAGCAGGATTTGTCTGAGACATTAAAGTGAGAGATATCTATGGTTTTACTGTACAGATTTATATTACACATTTTTAATAGAGAAGCTGTTAAGCTTTCTGTAAAAATATCTAATTTCATCAGGGCTAAAATGATTGTATGCAATTCTCAATTCTGTGTTTTTTCTTCTTCTGCTTCTTCAATTTGCAGCAAACAATTTGATTCTGATCATCTTTGAATTTCAGCAGTCTACAGAATGGTGTCCCTGAGGTTTTTGAAAATGAGTTCGTGCAGTCAATTGCACAACAGCTTTTCTCCGACTGCAGCATTTACCGTGTCAACCTAACATTCACCACTAGCACACAAAAAAACCTTTTCCCCAACTCCATGACATGCACACCCTTAATATTTTGTACAAGCTTTGTACTGGTGTGTTTTTTTTATTGGAAATGTCGCACTAATCAAGAATAAAATAATATATTGATATTTTTAATTACATTATTTAGAGTAGCTTGATAGTGCAGATACGAATGGCCTTGTAATTGTGAACAACTTGAAAGAAAATCTTTTCCAAACCTTTACCAAAATTCAATGTCATGGTCCTGCCTCACTTCGCCTCTTTTGACTTTCCAACACTGGCTTACCATTGTAGCTTGGAAACACAGAAAATACTCTCTCCAATAGTTTCTCTTTCAATGTCCACCGGTCCTGTAGAAGTGGGAAACTTTATAACAGGAGAGAATATTAAAGCATGCTTAAACCCTGGAATAAATTCAAGATACTACGGCACAGTGCTATAACATTTTCAAATTAAGGGCACAGCCATAGACTTGTGTTGATTGGAAGGTCGTGGGTTCCTATTTCATCTCACGTCAGTGTTGTTTTTTTATCTATTTATGAGTAACGAGTATTAACAAAGGGTCACAACTGCCACCGCAAAAAAAAAAAAAAAAAAATCCATTTAGAAACTTAAGCAAGCACCCACCAACAGACACAATGATAAAGACTTTCCTCCTTTGAACACTCCACCCTCACTTGCATCAGGGAATCGAACCCAGATAACAATCATGGTGGAACCTGTATCTACTTACCCCAATGTATGCCATTTCTTCATCTTTTCAAAGAGCTTGAAAGCTCATCTTGACCTGCCGTGTAGATACCTTATGTCTTTGTGCTATACTCAATTTTGCAATGACAGAATCTGTCTTTCGCAACTTATTCTAGCTTCCTACACTGCTGTTTCTGTTTCAGTTTATGACTGGGTTTCAACCAGATCATTAGAAGTCGTTTGGTACAACTAATTGTACTATCACCTGACCGTAATCTTACAAAATCTGACTTTGTGCACTTGTAGCTGTAAAGAATTGATGCTAGTACAAAGTGCTGATGTGGATTTTTCTTCTGTCTCTCTTGTGTGTAAATGCACAAAAAAAACAATCTTCATTTATATTTCTATACATCTACCACTTTGCCTTTTACTTTAAAGATGTGGCACACTTTATAACATACTGCCCTTCATTTAAGATAACTTAAATCGATTTTAATAATTACAGTATAATAAAAGTTTTTAAACTATTCACGGACTACAAAGATGGCTTCTATTCCGGAGCTGTGACTCGCGCCATGCTTTCATCGCACTGTCAATGGCTGCTTTCTAAATTGCTTCTCA
This sequence comes from Danionella cerebrum, assembly GCA_007224835.1. Lineage (NCBI taxonomy): Eukaryota > Metazoa > Chordata > Actinopteri > Cypriniformes > Danionidae > Danionella > Danionella cerebrum. The sequence goes on along the minus strand of SRMA01022584.1, from coordinate 74,070 downwards.
CGCTACAATAAATCAATCTTTATTATTTATTTATTTTTTAATTGTCTATTAAAAAACTGCTCCTTTGTTTATTATTGTGTAATTTTAACTCTATGAACGTGACGGTGTGCGTTACTTTTCCTGTTTTGGCCTCCTGTAGTCTTACTTAAATTACTTTAAGTAAGGACTGCCATGGTAACAGCTTCTGATTGGCTGATTTCAGGGATACCCCAGATGACGAGCGTTTGTGAAGAGCTGACTCCACCAATCAGCGACGACGTTTCATGTGCGTCAGAGCCAGACATGGAAACACTACGCGAATTTAATTTACGATTAATTTATCTCACAAAGCAGCTTTAATGTTAAATTAAAGATTAGTAAAAAGCGAAACACTCAGTTAAGGCAAGCCATTTGTGTCAAAATTGTGCCGTTTTGGGACTAAGTACGTTTCTAAAAGTATGTTTAAGATGACGCGTAGAAAAGTTGTTGAAATATGATAAATTTTCATAAAAAAAAAATCCTGTAAATCTTTGTAATAAACAATGTCGGTATATAAAGAGTATATAGAGATATTTTACAGAATTCATGGAAGCGGCTAAATGCTTTAGTTTTTAAGGCAAGTTCTCCCTCTAGTGGCGAGTAAGGAGTGCGGCAAACAATAAATAATACAGTATGTTACAGTAAAAACAAACAAAAAAAAATCTATGCCAAATGATCAACTCTGACGCGGTGGTTTCAGGTCAGAAACATGTTTGTCTTAAAAAATATTCTATTGCAATCTGAAAAGAAAACAATAGATGTTTACCATCTGGTTTCTGTGAAAATGTTTTTTTTGTAATTGTGCCAGCATATCAAATAAAGTTAATGTGCATCTCAGAACACCTTAGACGTTTAAGCTAGATCAAACATGAAACAATTAAATGAGTATTATATTAAATATACATTTCATTACCTTAGGACTGTGCTGTGGGTTTTAAGGTTTAGGATTCATGAATGTTTTCATCATAAGTGATGGTTATTTGTTTTAATATACAGAGCAGTCAAAGAGCTGCATGCGGATCGTGAGCCATGGGTTCGTCACGAATGATCAGGGGAACTATTTAGCAAACCGTGCGAATTTTCAAACAGTGTACTGACAACACTCCTAGTGTGGAGGGGTAGTGGCGAAGCCAATGTTAAATAAAGAATGGTAACAAAAATATTTCTATTTTCAAAAATATACATCCATAATCTAAACTCCTTTCTTTTAGAAGTTTTGACAAAAAAAATCCCAACAACTGGCGTCATATTTACAGATATTTTATTATTTTAATTATGTTGCAAACAATGACATCAAGATATACCAATGGACAATTATTTTTTTAATCGATGCGGGTGCACGAGAGCGTGTCAGCAGTGAGAGCACAAGAAGCAGAATGTCCTGGAGGTCAGGGAGTCTCAGTCTCGTACAGAGGAAGCCAAGAGCTGATGGTAAGTATGGCAGTGTCGGGGACGCGTGACCGTAAACAAAAGCGCTCACCACCGCCAGAGTCTCAGCTCTGACCGCAGAACTGAACTCCTCCTAGAAGTGTTAGTCATCAGGAAAACAAACACACCTTCAAAGTGAACACGTAGCAGCGTATAGTTTCCTCTTTGACATCGTATTCAAGATGTTAGAGGGGTTTATGAAAGTTAATAATGGCTTTTCTGAGAATCAAGAGGCAGAACGTTCCGCTGGGAAAGGGGCGCTGAACCGGTGTGGTGAGGAAAGAGACAATGGCACTCGACGGCTTCAATGAAAGGGGAGAAAAATACAACCTTTCTTATTTTTCTAATGCAACAGATTTGATTTTTCACTAACCGGACAGAGTAGGTGTCAATATTGTGAACGTTAAAGTGCAGAAAGCTGCGAATCGTGATCGCTCTGACCTTTGTAGCGTTAAACGACGGAAGATTCTGTCAATTTAAAACAGCCTCATTCTGCCTTCCGCTCAGAAACAGCACCTCTGCTCTGCTTCCCTGCACTTCTTTAGAGAATGAGAAGCAAAAAAAAAAAAAAAGTACAGTATACAAGTTTTGGATTCACCATGCAAGAATACTCATTTCTTTTCTTTTTTTTCTCCTTGTGAGTGTCTCGTGTAACATTTAATAAGCTCAACTACATCCAGAGCAATTTACATAAAAGGACAATAGTTATTAGAAGAGAGCTGGATGAGGTGGTCACCATAGTAACGAGTGCAACCCGAAGAGCAGGTGTGGGAGGTGCCAGAGTGATGGCGTTTCAGGGGGAGGGGCGAATCCTACAGCGTTCAGCGACATTCCCACACCTTCACCGTTTGATCTACGCTTCCTGTCACCACGTAAGGAGAGGTCTTGTGGAAATCTGTGAAGATAAGAAGAAAGTTTACAAACGTAACATTTTGCGATCAACCCTCCCATTCTCAACTTAAAATCTGCTTCCAATGGGGTGAACCGTATATATATATTTTTAAATCTGTATATATTTCTTTTATTTATAACATATCAAAACACTAGTTTCTTAAAAAAAAAAAAAAAAAAGTAAAATACAGGCTGTGCAACATGGACCAAATAAGCATATTGTGATTTTTTTTACAAATAATGAGATTTTGGCAACCGTTCTTGCGTTTTCAGACAAGCTACATACATACATTCTGAATTTCACTACGAAATAACAAAAATGTAGTAAAATGTATAAAATAAATAACCTCAACCCTAGTTATTAGCATACTGTACAGTCGCACTAACGGCTTAATAAACAAAACTGTAAAAAATCATGTAATCAAAACATTAATAAAATGAATATTGACTAAACTGAATTCCACTCATAACAATACATTCAAACGAACATAAATCAGAACAAAAAAAAAAAAAAACAAATTGCTCTCAGGGGTTTTTTTTCCCCACCCTTTCTGGTTTTAACCTCTGACTGGTTAACATGTTTCTCCCGCTCAGCTTAGCTGTAATGGCTCTGGATGGTTTAGATTAAAATCATGTGCAGAAGAACGTATTCCGAATAAAGATCTAAACAAATAAAATTGCAGTCTTATGCGGTTTATATGTTTAAATCTAATGTGGACATATTCCCCCCATGGATAAAAGGAGGGTTAAAGAACATCTAACCGCTACGTGTGCCTGGCGCTCACCCAGAGAGGTTACAAAGTGTTCGTGGGCACTCAGGGTCTTCATACAGCGCTTGTTCTTGTAGTCCCAGATACGGAGGGTCTTGTCATCGGCACAGCTCACTACGAATCTGCCACCAGGATGGAACAGCACCCCACGCACCCAATTATCATGGCCAACCTTAGAGAAGAGAGAAGAGGGTGTCTAGGAATGGCTGCAGATTGCTGGTGCCAGTGCTCTCTTTTCAACAAGACCAATGTGGAGATCAGCGACGAGCTTGTGTACGTAATTCATAATCGATATTATACGTCCGCTATCAACATTCATGTGGATTTCTCACCACAACATTACATACACGCAAAAGTGGATTTTATAAAAAAAATAAATAAAAAGTTCCATACCAAAAGTATCTTAAATCTTTCACTCTTTGTTGCAGCTTTGTTACATCAAGCGAATTAATGCGCACTCAGCACTTATTGACAACCACAGACTTGCTCATATTTATGAAATTTATTAAAAAAAAAAAAAAAAGAACATTTTTTAATTGATAAGAATTGATGTGACTGAGATGCGGTCAATTTTGTCTGATCCCTGAGATGGTTCTACATGTTCATTTGAGTCCCCCTGTGATTGAATATTCTGATTGCACTTGATTAGGAAAGCCACACACCTGTTTATATAAAACCTAACAGCTCACATCAGAGCAAATGAGAATCATGAGATCAAAGGAACTGCCGGAAGAGCTCAGACAGAATTGAGGCAAGGCACACATCTGGCCAAGGTTAAATAAAAAAAAAATTCTGCTATACTGAAGTTTCCTAAAAGCACAGTGAACTCTATAATCCTAAGATAGAAGAAAATTGGGACGACCAAAACCCTTCCTAGAGCTTGCATCCAGCTATCGTTAGAGAAGAGCCTTGAAGAAGAACCCAAATATCCCAGTGGCTATGCTCCAGAGATGTAGTCGAAAGATGCGGCCCTCCATAAGATGGGGCTTTATGACAGAGCAGTCGAACTGAAATCCTCTCCTAAATGCAAAACACATGAAAGCTCACCTGGAGGTCTACATGATGACGAGAAAAAGGTGTCTCTGGCCTGACAAGACAAAGATAGAAATTTTTGGCCACAATTCCAAACAACATGTTTGGAGAAAACCAAGCACTGTTCATCATCTGTCCATTACAGACCCAACAGTGATGCATGGTGGTGGCAGCATCATGCCGTGGGGGTTCAGCAGCAAGGAAGGGATGACTGGTTGCAGTCTAGGGAAAAGTGAACGCGACCAAATACAGACAAATCTTAGACAAAAACCTCCAGACTGCTCAGGACCTTGCCTTCCAACATGATATTTACCCTAAGCACACAGCTAAAATAATAAAGGAGCGGCCTCCCAGCCAACGCCCTGACATAAACTCAATCAAGCATCTCTGGAGAGACGTAAAAATTGAAACATACACCTTATAACCTGACGAAACAGGGATGGAAGAAGATCCCCAAACCCAGGTGTGAAAAATGTGTAACTTTCCCCGAAAGACATGTGGCTGTATTAGATTACCTAATACTCAGCAAAGGGTCTGAATACTTTCATGTGATGTTTCAGTTTTTCCTTTACATAACTCTGCAAAGATGTGCACAATTCTGTCAACTTTAATGAAGGAAACTGTGAACAAATGATTTTATCAAATGGCTGTGGTGAAAAACGTAAAGGGGTCTGAATTCTTTTCATATCCACGAGCTCATTTACATACATTTAAATATGTTAATGACCACACTTAATATGGTAAACACTAAAAAGCTCTACCTACCAGAGTCATAAGGCACATGCCAGTACTTATGTCCCACATTTTAATGGTCTTGTCTCTGGATCCAGACAACAGGAATGGCCCAGGCTTTCCACTCTTCTTGTTCTGAAATAAAAATATAAAACCATAAAAAAAAAAAAAACTACGAACAATAAATGAACCAATAAATTCATATAGAATCTGTACCTCAGAACCAGTGGCTTCAGATATGGTGGGGTGGGCACTTTCAGGAGCCCAGGAGATGCACTCCACCACATGCTCATGCTCCCGAAGCTCTGCTTTGCACTCTTTCGAGGCCACAACCCACACGCGCACCGTCTGGTCATTGGAGCAGCTGGCCAGCAGTGTGCCATCTTGATTGGGCCTCACCATACGCACCCACTCTCTGTGACCAGTGAATGTCTTCACACAGTACCTGAGGCACGAGGAGAATGTCTTGTATTGGTTTTCAAGTGTCAGATTCTATAATTGTTTGTCTGGTTCTCAAAGAAAACGTTCAGAAATGAACATGTGACTCCTTGAGTGCAGTATTTAGCTGCGAGTGAGCCCAGTGTTACTCACCCAGTGGCCACCTCCCACATCTTAATGGTCTTATCCCTGGAGGCCGATACTATGTGATCTCCATTAGGCATGATTGCAACCGACGACACATTGTGATCGTGCCCTGAAGAGAGAATGGAAGAAATACCAGGATTGACTGTTGTTCATCTAATCTTTATATACAGTGCTCTGCAAAACCTTTTGGACGTGTGAAAGAAATGCAGTAGACCAACAATGCATTCAAAAACTTGGCGTGACCACCAAGTGTGCCTTCAAAACAGCAATTCTTCTAGGCACACTTCCAGACAGTTTTGAACTTGGAGACTAGGTATAACTACCTTGTGTCTTGATGCTTACCATGACACCAAACGGTCTTTCTCAACCTCACACCCAGTTCAAGCCTCCTTCACAGCTGTTTCTGTTTCAATCTACATGTGACACTGATGATCAGTAGCACCTGTGTTATAACTGCTCATAAATGTACCTATGGGAATTGATGTTGATTTGAAGACAAACTCTTCTTTTAAAGCCTTTTCACACCTGCGCAAAACTTCTACACTTTATTATACACACATATAATATTTCATTAGCCAAGTTAGATAGCTACAAACTGGAGAACAGTGCAGGAGTCTGGTTCAAAAATGAAGTCCGGGTGTTTAACACAAGTGTATTTGTTAAATTTGGCTGATTTCATTTCGGTTACTATCTCTATTATTACAATTAAAGAAGCAGACACCCATTTCTGATGTGCACGCCACATTAACAAACACTAGATGGAGTTGTGTGCCAGGATTAGACATTTTTAGCAACACAAATTCTAAACACTATGAAAAAAGATTAAACTCTAGGACTCCTAGAGTTGGTCTCCTGGAGCACTAACAGAAATTACAAAGCTAAGTTTAGAACAAATTACAGTGTCGGCTGCAACAAAAACAGAATATATTCATTTTCAAACCCGCTTATTCCCATACGGGGTCACAGGGGTCTGCCGGTGCCTATCCCCAGAGCACATTGAGCAAGAGGCGGGGGTACACCCTGGACAGGTCGCCAGTCCATCATAGGGCAACAACAGAATACAGTACTACTATAATCTAAATCTATTTTACAGAGACGGATGTTTTTAGTTATTATTTTTAAAATGTCTCTTTGTGTAGTCAAAATTACATTTAGTTGGCAGAAATTACACCCTGGACAGGTCGCCATGGCAACATTCACTCACACATTAACACCTAATGGGAATTATTAAATTAACAAAGATTTAAAAACAAAGGAACAGAATAAATTTAAAATGTGAAATTTTGTCCCTGAAGTTATTAACACTTTAAAAAATAACTTCAGATATAAATGTTTTTTTTGTACTCAGATCTCTACACTTATGGTATGAATGATTTTTTACATTTTCAAATACATTTTCTGACAAAATTGATGTTTTCATTATTAAAAAAACCCAGCTTCATTTGTTGTTGCTATGTCAGCCGTCTTTGAACCAATTGTGCTTACTTGAGGCGGTGGATGCTGGGAAATCTGTCTCAGACTTGATCGGAACTGTATTGGAAGACCTGTAAAAACATTTTTAAACTACTTTCTAAGGCTTCAAATTTGGGTTTTTAACATCTTCGACACATTCTTGGATTTAAGGCTTAAAGTTTCTCTGTCTACATTTTTTTTTGTGTGCAGTTTGATGCCCAGTAATGTCTGGAACAATGGGCATTTGAAAGTTTTAAACCTTCTGTAAACCCTGATCTATATATTTTATACAATTGAGAAACTTTCTGGTACATTGTGTCAGGAATGGTCTTGAGGAAAGGGCTCGGACCAGTGTTTACATCACTGAAAACACGCTAATCCCAGGTGTAAACAGCTTTTTAGTCTCAAAACCGTTCATTTGTGACCGTTGAATGCTATGGTTATGTATTAAGTGTAAATTAATGAGGAGTCTTTATACAATGTAAAGTACAGAACTTAAAGAGTCACCTTCGTTATGTGAGTCTGTTAAATCCTGCCTCCAAACAAACCTTTACCCTCCCCCGATCAACAAGTCCAGACTGAGAATTCCGTGAGGGATTCTCCCGTTTCCTAATAAGGATTTCATTAAGCTCTAAGCCGTTTTTGAACATGGCTGTTGCTTGCACAGAGTCAAAGGCCAGAGAGGAATAATGGTGAGAGAACAACAGTAAACAGAGGGGAGATGTACCGTGCATGGTCCTGATGCACTCAAAGCCCTGGAAATCCCAGAGTTTGATGGTCATGTCTGCGGAGCAAGAAGCCAACAGCTTTCCAGTTTGGTCAAAGGAGATGTCCTGCACAGAGTCTGTGTGACCCTTTAGAGTCCGCTCAAAATCTCCGGCCTCGTAGTCCCACACCTGCAAAACACAACAAGCTTCACAATTATCTTTTCGTTGCAGGCATCCCATAGAACCCCAGGGAAAGCAAGAACTCTGTACATTCCTTAAAATTCGTGTTTTTGGATAAACCTGTATGCCATGAGCATTCATGTAATTAATCAAGTTTGCCGCAATTATAAAAAAAACAAAAAAAAAACAGGGGTGCACGAAAATGGGAAATTATGACAATATCAAGACATTTTGCCTAGATAAGTATTTTTGTCAGCTCGGCCGCACTCCGCTAGAACTGAGATGCTAAATCATTCAAGTGATGTCATCACAACCAGCGTGCATCAGAGAACATGGCATCAGCGGCGTGGGACTACTTTAAACTTTACGAAGATGTCAGATCGGTACTTTTCTGCAACAAATGCTCGGAGCAAGTTCATAAGGCGGGAAAAGTAGCACTAGCTTCAACACCACAAACCTCGTCAGTAACCACCAGCACAACCATCGCTTCGACCGTGTGTTGAAAGTGTATGAGGAAGAGCTGAACGATATTCTGTTTGACAATGTGCGATGTCGATGAGTCACATCACCGGAACTACAATGTGTGGGGTAGAGGCCCATGGTGTTAAAACAGAACGGTAGCATCATGTAGCAAAACACGAGTTTGTAGTATGGCTTGTTGCTGGGGTGACATGTACGTTCCGTGTGCCTCCACAGTGATTGTGAGCGGTGAGCAGCGGCACAGGAACCATTCACTACTAAAAATGCGCGATGAAGAGGTGCGCAACTTTGCAAGAGTGACACCTCATCGAGGATGACATTTGTCGGGATTTCCAGCGGGGCTCGTGATTCCTGTGGGATTTCTGTGGGATGGGATAAACTTTTGTTGTTAATCTCGTGATCGGCATTGGACGGGAATAAAAATCAACGGGAGAATTTTCTGTGTTAAGCAATCCAAACGAGATGCGCCGACTTTTTTGTAAATCTTTAAACGCGTCAAAACACGGAAGTCCAAAGAGCACGTTTTTTCGGGTTGGCAACAGAAGTGAAGCCTTTAAAACTGAAGCTGTTGCCGGCGACAAACAGAGAGAAACATACCTTTCTCCAGGAGCACAGTGACAGACGAGTGATTGATTTCCTGTGATCACTTTCCTGTGAGCAACAGTTAAAACTGCTCATGCTCTTGATTCCAACATATTGCTTCATTAGTTTATGTTTATCTTTTGCTAATTTTTGTATAGAAACATAATGGTTTCTTTTGAATAAATCTAATCTGATGTAATACATTTATAGAGATTTTTTCTGATGAAGGGGAAACCTCCTGTGGCAAGGTTGGGTTCTGTCTTCAGCTGGACAGGAACAACTCTACTATATTCCACAGCTGAGAAAAAACAAACCCGGACCTTTGTAAATAAAATAATCTGTAAAAGCCCTATTCAAACTTTCTGAGTTAATGCACAATAGGGTTGAGGTATTTTTTTTTGCAATAAAATATTAAGTGACCTTTTTGTCACTTGTAATGAAGCTTGCTTATTAGTGAAATTAGTAATATGTAATTATTGACTGCTCTCAATATCGCAATATATATCATTTGGAAAAAAAATATTGCAATGTAATTTTTTCCAATATCGTTCAGCCCTAGTATGAGGCCTCTTAAAAATGTTAACAAGCACACCGCTAAGAAGCCATCGGCTCTCACAAATATCCCAGAGGCTCTTGACAAAACTAACCAGTTAGACAGACATGACCGACGGAATATTGGCAAGAGCCGTCGCTACTTTTCGAGGAGTGTCTTACCTCCAAATATGACAACTGTCAAACGCAAACCACCAGTGATGGAGTATTACAAAAAAAAAAAAAAGAGAGAGAGACAATGCACAGAACAATTTCATTTATAGAGTGAAAAGTATTTTGTTTCATTTGGTTTTTGCCAATAGTATTGATATCACGATCGTTGAGATGTTTGTATTTTATCGGGTTTATTGGGCTTTAGTTGAAAAACATGTCACATGATTTGGAATTCTATAAATAAAAGAAAACAAATGAGCCTTGGACCGAACCCCAATTTCTCTTTCTTTCTTTTCACCATTTTCAGTATTTTTATGAGTTTTATGGGCAAAAGAACATATTGTACATGTATTACACATTTCAATCTTCAAATTTGTACCATAATATTAGTTCTGGTCAAACAGAGAATCTAGACTTGCATGGATCTCTAAACTGTTTTGATCAGTTTGATCTGATCTGATAGAAATGTAGAATGGTGTCCAGAGAGATGCTTGCGGAGTCGTTTCCCTGGGAAACCAAAGCAACACTGTGTCTCCATGGTAACACTCAGTGACTCAGCAGAAAATGATTAGATCCAAGACAACAATCATGCAGTAAACAGCTTCTTGATGTCTAATCATCCAGAAGAAGGGGGGAAAAAAAGACCTTAATAGTTGCATCCTCTGAGGCTGAGACCATGAGGCTGAAGACAGGATGGAAGATGACGCGTGTGACGGGGCTTCGGTGTCCGCTGAGGGCATACTTCTCTGGAGGGCGAGGGATCCACTCTTTGGGGTCTCGTTTTTGCACAACAGGGCCTCCTAAAGTGATCTCCTCTTTAGCTTCATTTAGTTTAGACTCCAACTCCATTACCTTACACAGAGAAACAATTCTAAGTGGATTCATTTAAAAGAACAGAACTTTTTTTTATAATCTTCTAAAAACATCTTGTACAGACCTTTTTCTGTAATCTGATAACTGAAGTCCATTTCTTTTCCAAAAGGCCTGCAAACTTCTTATCCAACTCATCATTCTGAAACAGAAAACAAGGAAGCATTAGAAAAAGTCTTTTAGTCTTCAAAGGCTCCTACATTATGTTCACATTCCATCAGAGCGAACTAGCTTTTGATGTAAAGCAAGCAGGATTTGACTGCCACTGACGAAACACAAATGCAACCATTGTCCAAAAAGCTGAAAAAGAGTAGTGCATGCTTGTTTTGTGAGCTGATATCTGCTGTGTGATTACACAACACTCAGCATTCTCAAAGTTTCAATAACCTAGGGACCATTTAAACCCAACATTATACTGGGGCCACTGTAGAACAAAAAAAAAAAATAAAATAAATATCAGCATAATAAAAACTATTTACAGCCTCAACGACTCGATTCCAATCATTGTCCTTGACATCTTTTAAAAGGTTTTGAGGCTCAAAAATAGTCTAACGCTGTTCACTTAGACGGTGACGCGAGGGTTGATCTGTTCCTGTACCAATGTAACACTTTGTCTCTAAATAAAGTTAAAACAATTGGTAGAGCATACTACTTGGGACGGCAAATATTTTAGCTGCTTTAAACTCATGTCTGACAACATGTATTTTTGATTTGATCATATTTGGCCAAAGAACAGTTTTGGCACAATTTATGTGGATTATGCCGTCGGTTACGCTTGCAGCACGTATTAAAAAATAAAATAAAAAATAAGAATAATAATAAAAATCGAGCCGATGCGTAAAAAAACATTGTTGCAGTCCCTTCCATTAACATTCGTGCTAGAAAAAAGAACTGCTGCAGACGAAAGCAAAAAACTGGTATTAGTGCTTGTTCTGAAAAGATAGTGGATAAAGAGCAAGCCAGTGTTTAGAACACACATTTTTATCTCCATATTAAGGAAGATTAATAAAAAAAAGAGACAATTAGCCACTGGTTTTGAAGAAGAGCTCCATCCACAGGATTTAGGCAAATGCTGAAAATCCCATGGTAATGATATGTTGGTTCTTTTTCTATTATTAATACATTTGAAAGGAAAGATGCATTAATTATTGGTGCTGGATGCCAAACAGACATGCTTGTGCACTACAATCTTTGGTAGATGAATGGTGACAGTTTTCACGAACTCAACTACACAGTCCCTTTCATCAACGGCGCTCTTATGCAAGCCTACACTTTCACCAACACTTAACTCACAGATTACTGTATCCATTACATTAATAAAGCTTGCACAATTAATGTTCAACCATTGGTCAATTAGTGAGATGTGCTAGTTCACCTAAATGAAGGATTTCACCAGCAATATTTTATCACCCCATAATAATTGAGTTTACCGCTATCACAAAACTGATTAAAACAGCAAAGAACATAGAAATATCTTCAATTGACATAAAAGCGGAAACACAGACTAATTAAGGCTGTATAATTATATTTTCATGAAAGATCAAAAAAGATGTGTTTTTACTGCTCATATCAAGCGTATGTAAAAATTAATGGCATAGTTAATTTTTTTGTGGATGCTTAGCTATTAGAAAGAAAAACGTACATGGCTTATTATTGAGTAAAGCACATGGCTCACTTTGAACTGCACCATTATGTTTTCCTTACGGGTTTTCTCTCATGGTAAGATTGTGTCCAAACGCCTTGGTTAAAGTTGACCTGCAATATCAAGTTCTATAGAGAATAAAATTCATCAGCAGCTACTGATTTTGCGGTTGTAACTTTAAGCCGGTGACCTCTCAAACTGTTGTAACCTAACACCGGTATTTAGCCCATGTAAAATTAGCATGTTACGGAAACAAGCTGACGACTTAAAACGGCTCATTGTCATTTTCTTGTCAAAACTTAAATTTTTTTATTTATTTATCTAAAAACAGAGATGCCATTAGTAAACCTCAATGACTTTCACGTTACTAGAATGCGTCACAAATTACTTTTCTTTTGTTCCAGTTTCTTTTTCCTCTGTTGCATTGATGACAAAACAAAGCCGAAAAGGATATAAAGACAAAAGGAACAAAAAATAAATAAATAAAAAAACAAGTCATTACCATATCCAACTCTGCCTCCTTCTTAAAAACGGAATATGCTTCTTCATAGCCATTGGAGCGCAGATAATCTGCTATTGCACGATTTCTGAAAGACAGATATTTAGGCGCATTAAGTAGAGATTAATTATACTAAACATTTCTAGACATACGGTTACAGCTTCAGAAATCAAGGCAAACTCAATACATTGACACAAGATAACAGTTTGTTTCACTTTATACAATCCTGGGACTAAGGTTAAAAACACCCAGTTCTTCAAACACAAGCCAATTCCATGCACTCAGAAAAATAAGGAATGATGGTCCAAATATTAAATAGAGAAATCAAGTGTACTGAAAAAAATCTGAACAACCACATTTAGGTGCAAAAGTGTTTGTGGCCAGTGTGTTTTGTTGCGGAAATAAAGAGAAAAACTCTCTTTCCATGGAAATAACCATCTTTTTAAAAAAGAAAGCAGAGAGAAAACAGAGAGCCTTGGTTGTCATGGCCACCTGCCGCAGAGGATGGAAAAGGTCTCAAATGACACAGCAGGAAATGCCAAAATGGGGGACTGAGCACTTTCACATATATTCATTCTCTAATCCCTTTCTCTTCCAGTAGCTGATTATGCAAATGGGTCTTTCACTTTTCAGAGGATGGTGAATTTTTCATGAGCTGGCCAATGGGCTACATTTAGGTTGGTTCGTTAGCACCTTTATTGTTAGAGTTGGTAAGAATAGCATTTCTGAAGCAAAAAAGAATAATAGTTTTGCAGTTGTATACATTAGATCTAACAAATACACCAGTGTGGTTATATTTTTCACATAAACCTTTCATTTATTTTGCATCTGATACAATGCACTTCTCAAAGGACAGGCTAACAGATAACTTTGAATGTGCTTACACTGGGATTATTTGCATTCTATACAGCCAAGCATCTCATAATGGCTCCACAGATACTCAAATTTACGCTCTCGAGGCCTTCAGAATGGTTTACTGCTCTCATCGTCGGCTGCTCAACGTTCATCATCATTTACAAAATATCATTTGGAGGTTTGGACATTTTAAAGCCACTTCACTTATGTTCTTCATTCCTTAAAGGGCATCAATATGAAACTACCACACACACAACATATTTGATCCATGTTTATTTAGTCCATGCTTTTATTTTTTTAAACAGGTTGGCACTTTTGGTCACGAAGCTAATATTATTTATTCATTCACTTCAGGGTTACGGGGGTCTCCTGGTGCCAGAAAGCATTTGTGCGAGAGGCAGGGGTACACTCTGGACAGGTTGCCAGTCCATCAGAGGGCAACTGACACATTCACACTTAAGGGAAATTTAGATTATTTAATATACCTAATGGCATGTGGGAGAAACCGGAGTACCCGGAGGAAACCCAAGCAAGCACAGGGATAGCTTAAATGAATCGGTACCCTAAAGATTAGGAGCTTCCTTAAAGAGAATTACCCAAAATTCACAGGAACGAAAAAAAAAGTTTGTGAAGGCATTATAGTAAGATTAGACCGTTTTGAACTGTTGGGCATCGACACAATTTGTTATGTTTAGAGCAGGAGAAAAGTTCCCTATAAACGCCAAATGGGTGTTTTCCATGTATAATTAAATAGTAATTGAGATGGTGATTCTTTAAACCCGGGCCGTGAGTTGGTTGGGGATGGGTATTTCAACAGGAAAGTGACATTAAACACACCGTCATGGCCATAAATGAGAGACTCAAAAAAAGCACATCAACATTCTTAAGTGTTCTAGCCAGACTCCATTCCTTCATTCCGCAGCTTTGGACAGAGAGTGGAATTAAATTTAAAATAAAATAAAAAATATGTAAAAACCTGGTGGTCACCTGCAATCAACAGTTGACTTTTATTTGCCAACAACGGTTATGGAACCAGGTACCTTATGTTAAATATCCAATAAATTAAGTGTGTAAATATTTAGTATAAATAGTAGGGGTGTAATGGTACGCTAAAATCGTATTCGGTTCGGTATAGTGTCTTGGAGAGTTTGGTTCGGTTCATTCGGTTGGTACAAAACAATAAGAACTTACATAATCTTTATTTTGAAAAGCTGCCAATACACAGTAGAATTCTTGCATAAAATAAATAAAAGTGACACATTTGGGTGATATTTTAAATAAATTGCACTCGTTATTAAGAAAAACACATTTTTTTTTAATAAAAAATGAAATACTGCAACTAGTTAGGATAGATTACCTATCCACATTTTCTGAAGAGAGCATAGATCTGGTTATAATATCTCCAGCAGTAGAAAATGTTAGATGTGTTGCCTGCCCGATCTCCGTGGAACAATGTCGACATACAACTTTAAATTTATCCACTCGTCTATCCCGTTATGTCTTTTAACAGAGAAGCCAAAGTGTTCCCAAACACGAGACCGCAGTGAGGTGAGCGGGTCTTCAAGCTCTGGCTTCCCTTTCGCTTTTGATATGATTCCATTTTCCTACTCGCGCTCGTGCTCGTCAGTCAATAGCGTCATTTAATAAAAATATCGAATACCGAAACGGTACGCAAGTGTCCCGAACCAAACAGGCCGTACCGAAATGGTTCAATACATACCGTGAACCGTTACACCCCTAATAAATATACAATCAAGGAACCCCAAAGCTAGAGGAGGGTGGGACTTCTCATGCTTGACTCGTCCATTCGAGAAATTGTGAGCGCTATGAGAAGACGCAGTCAAGTTTTATAGACATTTTGCCTTGCTGACGAATAAAAAAAACGTTAAACAGTAATAATTTATAATTAATTATGCAAAAGGCAACAAATGCAAAGGCAAACACAAAGAGGCTCAAACAACGAGACACAGATTCATCCTCTGACAGAACTTCTAATGCAATATATATATATATATATATATATATATATATATATATATATATATATATATATATATACATACATACACACACGCGCGCACACACACACACTTATATATTTTTTCTCTTTCATCAGCTTTTAGTTGAGCAATAAGATAAAAATGTAAAAGTGCATCATCATCTCAATGGATAAAATTGTAGATAAACAGTGAAACCAAGAAAATCCTTCACAAAGCTAAAGAATGCACGATGTTGGGAGCCCCCCCTCCATTCCTCAGTCATGAGGCTTTATGGAAAATTAAAGTTAAATGTCACAGAAAGCTCCTCAAGCCTAAGAAAGATATTTTAATAACAGGGTACACACATCAGCTGATTGTTTATTTGGGTGCAGGAAACATTTTAAATCCTACACCCCCCCCCCCCCCAAACACACATTCCAGAAACAGAAATCTATGCAATTGACTTCTTCCCTTCAAAAATGGCATAAAATCTCACTAATTACCAAGACATGACTTCCATATTGAGAATTAAGTAAGACGGCAAGGTCATAATTTCATCAAAATGTTGTGCATATCAGTATTGACTCACAGTTCGTCTCGTTGCCTCTGTGACAGCACCATTTTTGCAGGAGGGTGGGGGCGCTGTCTCTGCCCCAAAAAGGGTGCTGGCAAAGAGTCCCAAGTTGTTCCTCGTCAGAACAAATTGTTGATCGGGACACAACCTCACAATCTTGTACAAACTGATGCCACTCCTCCAATGCAACACACCAGACCAGAGATAATGCGTTGATCTGCTGGAACTAACACCAATCTGTTTCAATTGCCATCTATGAAAGAAAAGAGAGGTAAAGTTTAAGAGAGTATAAGTTTAAAAGGGAAAAATAATTAGAGAAAGGCACAAAAAAGCTCTTAATGTGAGACAGCCCCTTAAAAATCCATATGAATATTTAGACTCTTTGTTGATACCCAGACTGGACGCGCTGGCCAGTAATCCCTTCAGCTAATCCAGAGGTCACAGTGGTCTAGTAAGCAAGTCGTCTACATGAACTGAGACGAGACTTTGTAATCCTTTCAGACGGTTTTGACAGTCTGCATACTAAGCTGAGCAGTGCTTCCCAAAATATCTTGAAACAGGTGGAAACTATGGTAAAGAACTGAAAACCTGCTTTAAATTTTTTTTCATTAGAAATGACTGCCGGTCATTTCCCTGGCAAAATATAGCCCATGAAATATCTCTTCAGATGATTTGAATTCAACGCCTGAATGCACACGGGTTGTGTTTCATGTAACATAGGGATTCAAATCCAAAGTAAACACTAGGCACAATTTGAACTTGGACAGCACAGCCACACAGCATCACTTGTACCACTCAGCAGCATTGGTCTGCTCACTACCGGAGTCTGGCAGTTAATAAATTAATATACATACCATTAAAACACACTGCTAGTCTACGAGAGGATGGACCTGCAGTGTCTACCCCCCACCCCCCTTATTATTAAAAATAAATTGAAAGTGATGCAAACTTTTTGACCAGTCAGTCATTACAGGTCATTACCAACCCAACCCACGACTGTGCCTAGTTACTGTCATTTAACTGTCGGTCCGTAACTGTGAAGCAATGTTTATTTTAAACCATCATACCAAGTCATTTTAATTCAGCTAAAAAAGAGACACTCTTCAAAAGAGACTTTGCGATGGTTTATCTTCTTTTTTTTTTGTCATGAGCTCCAGGGGAGGTTCGATCAGAAGGCAGCATGAAGAAAGCATAGTGGAGAGCAGAACAGCTGTTTGGGGGAGACTGATGGTATGAACTAATTCAAAGACAAGGTTTATCATAAATATTGCATTTTGAATATGTAGTTTAAAGAGTCTAGAGGGGTCCAAATTTTAATTCTACATGCTATGAAAGTTTTTCTGCACCAGTCATCAGACATATGTACGTCACCGCAGAAAACCTTGTTTGAGCAGCACATTGGTTAAAAAAAGAAAATAATAAATAAAATAAATAACTAGAAGTACTTAAAACTTACCTGCAAACTTAACCTCTTAAGCCCTGAGGCCTATTTTCCGAAAATCCTATACTTTTACTTTTTAAGGCATTTCTCAGCTTTTACAAGGCCTAAACTGCAAATCTTGGTATCAAAATGAAGATAGGTTCTTGGGGAGTGGTGTGGATGAGTTAATTTGACAGTCAAGAACACTGGGTAAGAGTAATTGATGTTGGAATGGCCAAAAAATGAACTCCGCCTAAAAAAAAAACACATGTTTCCTCCAATATCTCCTTATTTTACTTATAACGAAGCAAATAAACACAATAAATTGTAACAACTACATGTCCAGGACATCTGTAGCAAGTTTGGTGTCCATACTACAAGAAACTAATATTCTGTACAGGTTTTGATTGAACAAAGTTCAGGCGTAATCCATGTTGGCACAGTTTGGCACAATTTGGCACAATAATTGAAATATGGAAAAAATCTTGTCCAAAGCTTCAGCTACATTCATAGTCTTCTTTTCTTGCTTACGGGACATGATTTCAGCAAAAAAAAACTCCTAAAGAAACGCTGTAAAAGGGGGGTGGAAGCTCATTTACCCCATCTTGCTGCGCTTTTGGGAACCTTTCATTCACAAACGCTTTCGACGTCGAGCTTCTGCGTGTCCCTACCCCCCGACCATCTGTCCAATCCGGGAGCTCTATATATCGCTGGAAAGCTCTGATTCTGAGGAAGCCAATAAGCTCAACCATTTTGAGACGGACAGCATCGCCGACGAATCACACGACGCGCAGCGTGGAGAGACCACCTCTTACGCACGGGGAGTCATTTCATATTTGGTGACGTCATGAGACCACGGAGCAACAGAAAAAATCCAAAATGGAGTTTTCGCGAAGCTATCGACCGGACATAACAACAAACGGACTTTTATCGCTATGGAAATAACTTTTTGTTGAAAAAACGGCAAAGGTAAGACAAGATTTACATGCTTGCTTGGTTTTCGCTGGCGTTTTTTCGGGGAACTTTCGCTCCCTGCTCTGAAAGACTTCATGCAATGTAAATGAGTTGCATATCACTGGATTCAGCTGGTTGTTAGCTTTCATTTAATGTAATGGTTTTGGTGTTTCCGTTTATATTGTGGATACATATCGCACATAAACAAAAACGTGGTCATGAATTATACTCCGGACATGTTGTTGTTTATTTGCATGGCGTTCGAGCTGTGGTTCACGAATATGAAATTGAATTAGATACGTTTTTAGAGGAGTTTCCGCTGAACACAACAGTATTTAATATGTGTGGGTTATTCTCAGGGTTAGTGAGCTATGAGTGAAAATGTAACGCACAAGGGGGCAAGTCCCCGGTACCGGGGACTCTCGGGCTTAAGAGGTTAAAAGGGCTTTCAAACCAGACTTGTTTTGTTCGGTTCAATTGTGTCTACTTTCCCGTTTAGTTTGTTTAGGCACATGAGAAAGCAACAACCGAACCATAAATTGAACTAAAAGCAGATTAAAAAGCGAGCAGAGACCACCTTGAGAAATGGTTTCAAACAAACTCTAGAGTGGTTTAGAACAAACAAAAACATGCCTTTGGAATGAATACAAAAAGCCACCGTGCCATTATGGGTTGCTGTGTGTCTGTTTACAAAGCAGCCTTTATCATGGCAGCTCGCGGTCAAACTTGGAGTAGATTGTAATTCAAGCACCACTTGTAAACGTACATGATAAGAGATTAACTAAAACGATATAGCAAAAGATCCCCAGGGTCCAAATAAAGCAGTAAAGTCTGTCCATTTTAAGCATGTTGTCCCAGTCTCCAGGCGTTCCATCTCCAGGTGCGCGTTCCAATCGAAAAGCAGTCAAGGAAATACATATGATGACATATGTAGCCCGTATTATGCAGTATCGCTGTATTTTCAACTAGTGCGGATCTAAAAGATCAGTGTGGTATGAATGACGACTAAATCTGCAGACGATTGTAAAATGAGATGTTGCTCTCGGTCCGGACCAAATTAAACAAAGTGGAGGAAAGTTACGAAATGCATTCATAACTTTAGTAGAATTAGTAGAATTTTCGGACATAAGCTTGATTCTAAATAGGCTTTATCGACTTTGATTATGAAATCACATTGACGTCACACGGCATGACGTCAGATTTTAGAGAAGTTCAAGCCATGCATGACAAAATTAACTCTGGCCCATACACAATAATGATTAGAGCAGTCGGTCGGCCATACGTGTTTACTTGATGATGATGATAATGATGATGATGATGATGATGATGATGATGATGATGATGATGATGATGATGACAGCTGATTAAAATATCCTGAGCGCGCATCAACCAAGTGTCAACGAGGCCCTGTGCTCAAAACGTCATGATTCTTGAACTGCTGCTTCTGTTGTTTTCTAACTAGGGAACATTTTATACAAAATACGCTACTTTACGTTTCCAGCATACAATATCAGCTAACGTACAATATACTTTAATAAATAAACCATAAACAAAGAATCAAAACATGGGAGAACCACGTCAATGTTGACTCAATTTGGCAACTGTAATCAATATCGACTTAAAAATTAACAAACAAAGAAAACGTGGTATTTTACCCTTACGTAAAAGAATAAACCCCGTACATAAACGTAGAACCAACCGGCTTTTTGACGTGATGAATCTCAGGGCCTTTTACCAGTCACACCCAAACGCTAAAATTCAGGCACACCAGTCGCTTTTATGCCATTGTACAAGCTCTATGAAGCCCAATTCATCGCAAAAAATACGATATAAAACACGTGAAAATAAATACGTGACATGATCAGTAAATGTTATATATTTAGTAACCGAAGTTTTGAGCTAACCTGAGCTAACATATTGCTATAAGTGAAACCAGTTGTCACAAGTATTCGGTCACTCGAGCTTAAATGTTGGATTTTAAAGCGATGGTTTATTTAAGAAGACGTTTGATTATCTAAAATAGAACTTGCCAATGATAGTTAACGTCGCTTTGGAGACTTGTGATTCCACCCTTATTTTGCTCTAACGGCCTGTCCGCCATTTTGAGTCAGCCAGGCAGGCGGCGCAAATTCGTCAGCCTCATACACACTTGAACCGACTCCGCTACACCTCACCGAAGCCACCGACTACAACATAACACTCTTACCTTCTTGCTAAGAAAGTTTTTCGTCTGCTAGAGCTCTCAGGCAGCAAAGACACTTAAACCCGGTTGAGCCGCGGCTCTTGGTGATAGTCACTTCCGATCTTCCGGTGCTCGGTCAGCACAGCAGCGCTGTTTCTCCTCCTCGATTCCTGCGCCGCATAACCGTCCAGTGTGACGAGCACGCGCACGGTGCGCCCGCCTTGAGGATCACAGCGGTCACTTACATCATAACCTTCAGCTGACACTGAGCTGCTCGCACAAATTTTATTCGCATTTTAACGAATATATAGGAGCTGGTTTCAAAACGAGCCATGTTTTGAAAGTTTAGTTAAGTATCTAACATTTTATATTCCGGCGGATTCTACAACTCTCATTTACAGTTTTACTTGATTGCGTTACTGCATTCAAACTCCACATAAATAGTGGTATTAATGGTCAAAATGAGTTTGTAAAAGACTGTTAGCAGGCCAAAATATTTTTGTTTTTCAAATTTGTTTTAGAACTTGCAAATAATTTTACGAACTCTTTCCATTAATGTGGACGTCACATTAAAGCTGCAAGCAGCGATCAAAGGGCTCTCGCACCTCTGACACCATCACCCCTCTGTGGCCATTTTTGCTGCACTATGACCAATCCTAATTTAGTAGTATTCAAGCGAGAATTGTTGAAATTACTGAACAATACAGGTTCATTAAAGAGGTCTTGGCATGTTGAGCCTTTTAGTGGCTTTTATAGTGATTTATAAGAGTAGACTGAATTGAAAATCCAAACATGGACGTTTCAGAACAAAAAAACTGTTTGCATTTTTGACAATGGTACAAATCTCGACAGGGACAGCCTCAATTTTTAAAGATATTTCAGTTCTTTTTATAATTTTACATGAATGTTTTTAGTCATGAAATAAAAAAATACTTTATTTAATAGTACTTTATTTAAAGATAATGGGATTGTTTATTGTTAAAATGAAAGCTGAAAAACCCTGTCTAATACCCACTGTTTCTGCCTTTCTCTCTGGTTCAATCCAGACAGTCGGACGCAAACACTTTAGATCAGATCAGCCAATAAAAACAGATGCTCCACATAATCCTTCTCTTTGATTGGTCTTGGCGTAATTAAGTAATTTCTTTAGTGACTCATTAATCTACAGTTGTAGTGTAGTTCTTGAATTATTCTGGAGTTGAATTATCCATGTCTAATGAGAAAACGTTCGGTACTAAAGGTCTGGATGCCCAGGTGGAAAAGGTGCATTTGCATCTGATTCAGGATTAGATTCTGGCTCACAGAGGTAAGGTTTTATAACATTTTCTTCCAAATGCCACTACAGCTTCTATCAATGTTGCTTTAATAATACGTTGATCACTCAGTATTGAAGTTGCTCATAATTAATCACTCTAATCTCCCTCATATCTACGTTTCCTGTCAGTTATATAAACCAACCCCTATGTCAGTATCATTCACCAAAGCTGAGCAAGAGTAAAAAAAAATTGGTTGCTGGGGTAAACAATTTGGTTGCTAGGGAGCCTTCAGTGAAGTCAAAAACAACAAACTCCAAATTCTCTATGATGTTTCATCTTGACGACCTTTTGTGTTGTTGCCGTTTTCGATTTATTTTTAACGGGCATTAACCTTCACAGGTGCGGTCTGTTTGACACATTGTTTTACAAAATTTGACCCCAAAACTCTCAATGATTTCCTAGAAATCCTTTAATAGTACCAGTCTAAAAAATATATGAACAAGAGTCATGTCCTGGTAAAGTTTGCTAGTTGTAGAAAACATGAATAACAACACTTTTTTGTTAAACCAATATAAGCAGATCTATAGATTTTCTTTCAAAAATAAACTTGGAAACACTTTTTATTACCAATTGATTGCAAGCAACACTTTAACAAAGCATTTTATTGCATTCAATAAACTGGCAGACATTCTTTAGAAACAGGCTGAATTTATTCAAGTATGAAGTGCATGCAATAGCCCTCATGATTAGCTACTGAGCTCTTGTTCACATATCAAACATCAGCAAACAAAGACGTCAGTGACAATAATGTGCAAATCTACTGACCGTCAATCAAGCAATACATCCATGCTTTTAAAGGGATTGCTGCAGCATGTGCAAAATTTACAACAATTATCTTCAGTCTTAAATAAATGTTTACTACGTATTGTAATTCGTTGATAAGTGGTGGTACTCCT
Organism: Danionella cerebrum; assembly: GCA_007224835.1. Lineage (NCBI taxonomy): Eukaryota > Metazoa > Chordata > Actinopteri > Cypriniformes > Danionidae > Danionella > Danionella cerebrum. Next base: position 51,321 of record SRMA01022584.1, on the reverse strand, counting down.
CTTGGGTCATGTGATGCTTTGTGGACCTCAGATGGGCATTGCAGGTCCTCCATTGACTGAAACATTGTTTGAAGTTGACTGAGAAACAGTCCTGAGTTTCTCAAGGTCACCATTACTTGAAGAATAATAACAAACATTTTGATTAGTTGGTTTGTTTAATTAGAACATATAGTTTGAATGTTCAACTGTGTCAAACTGTAGTGTACCGTAGCATGCCATGCATCATTAGAAAACTTTACATCTATTTATACTAGCGCGCCACAAGCATGCATTATGCAAGTACTATCTACTCTTGCTGCCCATGTTTCTCCAAGTGTGATTTGTTTATTGTACCCTGATGAAATTTTCAAGAAGACACTCTGTTCCAGGTCATACAGGTACAAAATAACTATCCTTCCTATAATCAAAAAAATTTCTGAAAAAACACTGGAAAATTAAGGAGCAAGCCAGTGTTTAGAAGAACCCATCAGTTTTTTTATCTTAATTTTACTGAAGATTCCATTAAAAAGGGATTAATTTATTTAGCAAACCTTTGGACCTCCACCATTATTGATGCCCTATATACACAGCTCAACCTGGTTAAAGCACAAAAGGAAAGGGTTTTTTTTTAAGAAAAACAAGAGATTTTCAAGAAGATACTTTGTTCCAGGTCATACAGTTACAAAATAACTGTGCTTTCTGCAATCAAAGGATCTTCTGAAAAAAGAGTGGGTAACAAGGAGCAAGCCAGTGTTTGGAAGAACCCGCCAGTTTTCATCCTCATTTCACAGAATATTTCATAAAATCGTAATCTAAGCATTATACTCTCATTTCGCAAAATAATCACGAAACTCTAATGTTAATTTAGTGAACACGAACCAGTGTGTGCAGAGACTGCTAAGGATTAAAGTTAATGATTTTAATTGTACTTTGGGAATCACTGCCCTAAAATGTTTAGATTAATGTGACAATTAGTCTCTGAGCTGTGTAAGAATTTCAGGTTCTAATTTTGAACTTTGCTTCTCATACCTGAGAGAAAAAAGGACAATCCCAGACACAAGATTCAGCTGTTTCACTGTCCAGACTCGACTCGGGGACTTAAGCTGTATGAAAAGAGAGCAAAGTGAATAAATAAAGATCTTAAAACAGAATACACACATCCGTGAAGTGCGGGACTAACATTGAGAGAGGCGATATTGGTGTCTGAGCCGGTCTTGTGGATCCAGTTCATGGTTTTCTGCAGAATCACAGCCTGGTGCGTTAGATGCTTTAGATACTCTGAACTCTCTTGGGTTTTCTCATGTGCTTCTCCAACCTGTTAACAAGAGTGTCATGAAAGTCTTCTCTGATGCAGGGTCAAGGAAGCCTTCCTAATAGTTTGGGATCCTAATCAGTGACCTGTTTCCTGTAAATACTGTATCGTTCCTTTTCATGCTTCAGAGCGAGGCGGAAATCTCCTTTGCTTTCGTGCACCTTTGCCACCAGGTGATGACTGAAGAGAAGCATAGAATAATTGATTTCAGACATTAACCATGTGAGTCACATTAGCACAAAGAGTCTTGTTTGTTGAGTACCTTTGTGCCAGTTTGAATGATGAAGGTCCGTGATATTTGGCAGTCAGTGCCAGGGCATTTTCCAGAAACTTCAGGGATAGATCACAAGCCATCAGACTATGGAGCAAAAGACCAATCTTACTCTGAGGAGAGATGCAAAGAGACCGTACTTCAATATTGGAGATGCAATTCCTCTACTGACCACTTGGTGGAAGGCGTGAGAAAATTCTGCGATGTTCAACTTTATAGATAAAAACATGTTAAGTTGTTGGTATAAACTAAAGTTTAGTTATATTTAGCTACAATTCATGAAATGTATTAATAACCAGTTGTTTGTGTTACTATGGTGAAAAATTGAGGGTGGAGCCACTTGAGCGATAGTGAGTGTCATGATTGTTCCTCATTCCTGACAGTGGTGTACTTGTATGAATAAAATTGCTTGTTACACCCACTCTTACCATCAAAATCCTTCATTAAAAGGAGACTCTGGTTTCCTGGGAAACACCAGCAGAAACAGAGCATTAATGGATCCATGTCATCCATGGATGGCCAGTAAGTATTAGAAAAACCAGGACTTGTCGAAAGATGAGTAGTAGAAAAGCGGAGATGGAGAAACCCATTTGCGACACAGCAGGAATGCAGAGGAGATCCAAGATGGCAGGTACTGATCATGGAGAGTCACGGAGTGTGAACTGTATAACCGTGACATGGTCTGACAACCGTGGTGGAGCTGAAATGACACTTTGGAGAGGGGGTGACTGATGATGAGAAGTTTTTGAGATTGCTAGCTTGCGAACAGTTTCTTTAATTAAGTTATTTGTACATTCCTGTCCACACAACCAGTGTTTTCATCACTTCAATGCACCCGACAGATCATGGGTTAAAGTGAAATCCGGAACAGATAGATATCAGAAAATTTAATTTTTGGTCGAATCTCGACGTCCACTGATATCTGGCCGAAATCGTAGCGATCAAAGTCAAGTTAATTGCTTTTTCACTTAAGCTTGAGGTTGTCAGAATTGCGCATGGTTCTGCAGTTTTGCATATTAAATGAAGACATTTTCCACTTGTTTTGCCACTCTAACTCAGTTTACTTTCACACAGAATGTAAAAATAGACCGTGAGTGTCCCCCATTGAGTGGCACATGAATAAATCTGCTTGTTACACCCATTTTTACCATCAAAATCCTTCAAAAAAAAGGGACTCCGGTTTTAATTAATCAATCAAATTATTTTTGTGTCATTTTGCAACATGTCGTTTTAGATCCGTAGTCAAATTTTAGAGGTGGAATATGACAAGGCTTGTGTGAATTTTTTTATATATTTATGCTTTGATCCCGGTGTTATTTATGAGGTTGCAATTGTCCAATTTGTTGTAAATTGCAGCTGCAATTCCTTCAGGTTCTACTGGTACTATTTGCTTTTCCCCTTTTGCTGTTCTTTATTGTCGGATTTAACACATTTTAACTCACATCTAGCAAAGCCATTTCAGGATGGTCTTCTCCACACACCAGTAGCATCAGGAAGCGTGCGCGGTACAGCAAGCGCAGAGCCGTCACCGGTTGCCCACTAGTGAAACAATACAGACCGAGGTGCCTCTGCGCAAAAGAAGAAGTATGCTTTTGTTTGCTGCCAACATCATAACTAATAAATAAGTCTTCTAAATCAATCTGAACAAATGACGAACATATTCCCGTATGGTACTTGGATGCTCTACTCCCAGAACTCTCTCACTAATCAGCACTGCCCTCTGCTGGTGACTGAGAGCCTGAAAGCAGACAGCAAAACTGAATTTAAACCATGATTCATTCAATCATGAAACGCATTCATATCCAATATATGCATCTTTTATTTGTCCTCAGAACATAACTAAAGGAATCTGTATTACAAGTGGCTCATTTACTGAATTTCTGAAGCTTTTTAGTGAGAAATGACAGCTTTCAATCACGTATGTGTTTAGTTTGTACAACAGCCACTGATCAAGAATGCGTTAAAAATTTGGTAAAAATCCATGTCCTTAAAGGAACACTTCACTTTTTTACAATGGCTCATTCGCCAACTCTTTCCAAGTTAATTAGTAGTGTTTTACCAGTTTGTAAATAGCAATTTTAGCATTAGCTTAGCATAGATAATTGAATCCAATTAGACCATTAGCATTTTTATTATAAAATGATTAAAGTGTTTTTATATTTCTACCATGCGTACCTTCTTTTAGAGTTACATTGTGTTGTAATACCAGCACAAAATAAACATACATCTTTTAGGTACATTTTAACGCACAACATTTAATATTACAATGAAACCTTTATCAGAGACCACATGTTACCTCTGAGTAGTCTTCAAAGATGTAATGAATGCGTCCTAGCAACCGCAGACATACACAAACATCCTGATGCAAAGCTCCGTAGACATTCATGAAGAGCTCCAGGGCCTGACTGATCAGCTCACAGCCCTCTTTCAGACAGCCTTTAACAGACGCAAGAGAAATGTTTGTTTTCATTATTTTGAATTCTTATCTTCTTACGAACTGCATTACATTGTTCCAAAACAACAGCAACAGGATTTATGGAAGAAAACGTCATGGCTTTTACATGACGTCACAGTAGCCAAGGAGTGAGTGTCAAAAAGCCTTTTTGTGAATGTGATTTAACCCATTTAAATGCTGTAAATGACGAAAAGCTGTTGTGCAATTGACTGCTCAAACAGATTTTCAAATACATCAAGGACAACCTACAGAATATAGAAATGCAACGAAAACAGATTCCTGAAATTCAAAGAAATACCTGAAATCCAGGAGCTGAAACCTAGATTTGTGTACACCATTTGTGTCAGATTTTGATAAAATCACAGTATTTCGCTAATTGTAAAGAAAATGTTTGCATCTTTACGTTATATGCAAAATACTTCCAAATGAAACTGTAGTTGTAACTTAAACCAAACATTGTTAAAAACGAGACGAACAGTGTTTCGCTCCATAAAATGCACCCGTGTTGTAAGGGAAAAGAGGAGCAAGGATTTCGTTATTAGTTTATTCAAGCTCACACAATGATATTTACAAAACAAGGATGTTCCTTAAAAGCAATAACACTGTATAGCATTGTATAGTCCGTTGAACCAGGAAGTCATCATTGGAACAGCGCCAGATTTGCGTCACGAGGTGAATATAGGGTAAGTATTGATGGAGATGGAGAAACCCATTTGAGACACAGCAGGAGTCCAGAGAAGATCCAAGATGGCAGGTACTGATTGTGGAGAATCAGGGGATGTGAACCGTAGGTCTGACAACTGGGCTGGAGCTGGGTTAAGCCTTTTAAGTGTTGGAGAGGACTTGGGAGTGTGCTCTGATTGATTGATGTTTTCATTAGGAAGAAACCCTGACAACCTGCTAGCCTTTGCACAGTATTTAGAATTAAATGAAATTTCAGCGCAAATAATGAGAATGTGCTGATGTTAGCAATTTTTTTGGGGCTAATAATATTATGTACCGGTATATAATAATATATTAGTGTTCCCTGGAGACCCTTGTGACCCCAAAAAGGGAATAAACGGATGTATGAGGGAATAAATGAATGAATATATACCCGAGAACTCACCATGCTGGACCTTCGACTGACCACAGTGCAGGAGATAAAGGGCATCACTGGCCCTTGGACTGATGTGCTTTACTACCGGGAAAATGTTCAAGAGGTCCTCTTCAGTGAACACAGGCTTGTCCCCACAATCAAAATCATAATTTCTTAAAAGAATCTGAAAGAAAAGGGCACAGAAAAGCTGCAGCCTAAAATGAAATGTCATCGGGCAGTTTAGCATTTGTTACTACCTTAGTGGAGACTAATAGAGAGCATTTGACACAAAGAAACATAACACAAATAAAATGAACAGGGTTGTTGTGTCATGAAAAATTGTAGCCTTATGAAAAGAGTATTTGTATCAACGCGAATGTAGTTGTTATAAGTAGTGTAATCCCAATCAGATTTAAGCCTTCTGATAGTTTTACTGATAGAACACCCAAAAATAGATCATGAAGTATTGGATGGACTTCCTATTTAATTACTTTGGCCTGTGTTTCTTATACCTGTATGCCAGTTTTGAGGGCGATCTCTCTGAGCAGGCTGATCCTTTGTAGTCTGCATTTGTCCACAGCCTCCTCAACACTTCGACTGCCAGAAAAAAATTAGAACTTAACTTCATTCACAACTGCTTAATACAGCTTGAAACACATAAGCAAGGAGTATTCTATAAACCTCAGCATTTCGAAAGTATGAAAATATGCATGAAAGTATGGTCTGTATGAATACATGGTTCTGATTGGCTGGCAGGTGTTGATTCATTATGTGTAATTGCACAGGAAGTCCTGATTAGTTTTGAATATGTGAATTTTGGCAAATGAGTATGGCACGAATGGAACAATCAATTACTATCTGTGCATTTTACAGTTTTAATGCAGAAAGGATGAGGCGAGGAACCACCTGACGCCACATCAGCCCATTGATTATCTCTGACATATTGTCAATGTGTTTCCAAAAGCAAGGAAGAATCAGCTTTGGAATTTATCTGGCCACAATTCATCCATAATGGAAGCAATTGAAACAGTCAGTAGGTCAGCCTTCTTCTGGGTGCCTTAGGAATGGGAAATAAGGTTTAGCCAAGTGAGCGATGCAGAATCCCGTTTGATAATGCAAATGTATTTAATATTGCTAGTCGTATATACTGTTAAGTAAAATAATAAATAGCATTTATTTTGTTTGTTATATATCCACAAACCTTTTTTGCTCACACTTTAGTAAATGAACATAAAAGAGATGCTATTTTATATCACTGTCTTATTAAGTGTGTCTTAGAATGGTCAATTATTATGTAGTGATGTAGAAAAGATATTATTTACAAGCATAAAAAATGTGTAAATAGCAGACAAGGTTTAATTAACATTGAAGAAAATGGACCAGGATTTGCATAAAAATATATGTGTTTAAATAGCAGGGTATAAGTGAAGGATTCCTCAGATGCTTCTCATCTTTGTTAGCCCTTAGAACTCCAGACTTTTTTTTTTTTTACAAATTTTTTCAATTCATTACACAATAATTTTACAACAAACCTGAAATGGTACATAAAACAATTCTGAGTATTAGATTTTGTCATTTTTTACAGCAAAAATCTCAAATTGAGATCAAACAAGTTTTTATTATTTATGAAAAAAAAAATCAAAAGCGTAGAGGAAAAAAAAACTATTAAATCTTTTTTGTGGCAGGACTTTGAAAAATAAAAGCCATGTTTTAGGTCTTCTACTTCCAAGGGTTATCCCTTCTTTTCACCACTAGATGGCACCAATTTGGGGTCTGTGAAATGAAACTGAAAGATGATCATCCATTTATTTTCACACAGTTTAATCTGAATAATAATGAAAATTATGTGTCATAACTCTTGTAATGACTACAAAACCAAAATATTAAAGCTAATAACCTTTTTGAAACCTACACATTATATTTGAAATCAAAATCAAACAATAGGCAGGTTACACTATATTCATACTTGTAAAAGTTAATGAGACTTGTAAAGGTTAATGAGGGTCTCTGGTGGTCATTGTTAACAGAGGGAGCACAATCAAACAGCTGCATATATTGTGTTTACAGAGTAAGTCACGAATCATTTCAGTAGATGCCGAGTGAGCGATAGAGATTATGCTTTCAAAAGTTGAAAAGTATTGTAAGGTTATATAGGTTCTATGGAGAAAGTCCAACTCTGTCCAAAAGAGAGAGGTCTAGGACTTGTTGTGGACATGAACTGTCTGACTATAAAGAACTGTGTGAGAGATTGAAAATTCTCAAAAGAGATTGAAGAGTCTTTCTGGAATCCGGAACATTCTAATTGAGAGTGCTACATTTGCAAAGCACAAATATGTGTGTGACTTACTTATCTGGAGATTTCACGTAATTTAATTGACAAAGTTAAAGCTAATTCTTACCAGGGCAGCATGTAATGGTAGCGCTCGAGCGCCTCTGCTCTGATACCACTCCAGAGGGCACTGGGAGTCAGCTGTGTCCATGAGGTCCCTGTGTCCGCAATAAATATCTGACTGGTGTGTCGCCGACTCCTGCTTTTGGATGAAAAAGTGTCAGTTTCCCAAGTGACCCTTGCATCGGTGAGACAGCTCAGGAAGCAGTTGAGAAAGTGGGTGACAGAAACTGACAGGGCTAAGGGTTCGACTGCCTGGAAAACAGAAAAAATCAATTGTGCCAAAAGCAAAGGAACACGCACAAGTGTATCTCTCATATTTCTTACCAATAGATAGGAGTTGAAGAGGTGTTTTGCACATCTGGTGATCACCTCACAAAGAGCAACTCTCTGCAAAAGATTTGTTGTTTTTAAACAACAATTGATTATTAAATGTGAGCTTGATCTTATGAACACATATAAACTGGTAGAACAGTTCTTTTTTAAATAGTTTAATTTAAGTAAAAACATTATTAACAAATACAAAATAAGGAAAGGGTTTAAAACAGTCTGAACAGTCAGACCCTGAACCAACCCTTGATGGAAAGCATTCTCGTCTCATTGGAAGATGCTCGCAATCCAACCAATCAGAAGCAAAGGAGGACGAGACTTTAGCTCTCCTCTCAAAGTTTCTACTTAACTCAACTTAAATTCCTTTTTGTTAGCTTGTTTTGCATAGAGCCCTGCTGACTAAAGGCCACACAGGTTCGATTTGAGATTTGCACAAATCTTTGAATTGCTTTGAGCAGGGTGTTCTTCATCTGGGACGAGGACATGTTGAAGCAATAACACTCCATGCCTAAAGATGGCGTTTGCGGTACAAAAGATGCTTACCATACCATGTCACACAGGGGAAACATGAAAAAGAAGACAATGACAGAGAAGAAATCATAGAACACATAGAAAAAATCACGGCTGTTGAGCGGTTTATACAATCGGTGGCTGATCACGGGGAGCTGCTTGATTAAAATGTGGAGAAAAAAGAGGATTTGTGGCGCGCTATTTCTTTCCTGTTTCCTGTGCGAAGTCGCTATGAAAATGCTGGATGAGCGCCACCGATGGCTCTCTTACATTGATGTGAAAGGTTGAAAATGTCACACTTACATAGACATGGTCCAGTCTTTCTTTCAAGGGGACCTTCTCAATGTTCTGCAACACACAGCCCAAGTAACGTATATTGATGCCATGCTGATGCAGAGCCTCAGTTAAGGTCACCCCATCTACGGGCATTGACACATGCTCAAAGCAACTCTTCATCTACAAACACAACACAAAACACAAAGTTATGATAGTGACTATTGTCATTGTAACCAATGACAACCAAGTTAAACTCTGCATACAAAAGCAGGGATTTGATTGGAAATGAGGAAGCTCGCTGTGTCCTTCAACAGCTGTTTCTGTCGCTGGATTTCTTCGGTGCATTCCTTGGGGAAACGCACACCTGATAAAAACAAACGTGTCACCATATCTTTAGACATTGATATTATGTTAACGAGTAGATTAAACGTGGACCCACCTGGAGAGAAGATGTTTGGATTGAAGGCTATGTCTGAAGCGTTCCTGTAGGAGAAAAGGCTTTGTGGTCAATCGTGGAATTACCAATAAAAAGTACTATACAAAACTGTATAATGTAACTATGTTTTATACAGAAGCAGCCACAAACTTGAAATATAGTAGTGTTCTATTTTCACCATCTCTCTGTAAACCACTTTGAATGTGTATTGGCGTATGTGTACACCAATGTGTATGAAATGTGCTATACAAATAAACATGCCTTGCCTCGTCTGATCCTCTGAATATAATCGCCCGATGTGAGCTGGAGATAGGCACCAGCAGACCCTCGTGACCCCGGAAGGGAATAAGCGAGCAGGAAAATGAATGAATGAATATAAATGAACATTTCATGATCAAATCGTGGTTGTTTTAAAATGATTCTGTGCTAAAACAGTGTTTGTGATGGAGAAGAAATCATAATAATAGGAAAAGAATCAACCATTGATATATTGGCAGCGTGTCGCTCCCAGATAATAAAAAATGGGAAAAAGCAAGAAAGTTGTTAAAGCTAAGATGGCAAAAAACCTTAAATATATTTGCTTTAGGTGAAATGCTGTCAAGATTTTTTTTTTCAATTAAAAACAGCGGATTAACATAAATATGAGATTGTCTTAAAACTTTTTGTTTAAGGAGGCATGTTGAATAAATCTTCATTTAACAGTTATTCACAGCTCTGAGAGTCGGCTCTCTAAAAAATGATTTAATAAGTGATGAAACTGTGGCCAGCATTCAATTTACAGATATAATCTGACAAAAAAAAAACACATTTTCCTACAGATCCACTATAAAAAAAATAAACCACGAGGGTAGTAATTGTCCTTTTAAAATGGATCATTTCAAAAACCTAAATGAAGATAAACAAAAATGAAAATTATAGATTTCATTGTGTTGTTTTGAAAAAAAAATAGCTGCTAATAAACACAGAGATTAGATGACATTTTGCTCGAGGAGTCAAACACAGCACCATGCTTCACCACTTCTACTTACAACTTCTACCACTGCATTCTGCTACACCTGCAGTATTTCACATTTTGACTTATCAGTCCAGAGCACCAGCAACCATTTTTCTGCACCGCAGTTCCTATGTCTCACCTGGCCTTGTTTTCATTCCCATGGTATGATTTGGTATGATCAGGTTGTGTCTTTCTCAACCTCATCTTAGTAGCAGAGTCTGGCTGTTCCTCACCCAGTTAAGCCTCTTACACAGTTTCAGTTGATAACTTTTTTCAATTTGTGTAACAGTGATGATCATTAGCACTCATCATTAGTTTGGAGTAATTGTGTTTGACATACACCTAACAAAAATCCTAAAAGATCCCTGACTTTGTGCAAGTGTATCTAAAAGATTTGATTCTGGTTTAAAGGGAAAAAATAGTAACATCAATTATTCATTCATTCATTTTCAACCCGCTTATTCCATTTTGGGGTCATGGGTTCTGCCGGTGCCATCCCACATTGGGCGAGAGGTGGGGGGACACCCTGGACAGGTCGCCAGTTCATCGCAGGGCAACACACAAATTCAAACCTAAGGAGAATTTAGATTATTCAATTAACCCAACCGTATGTTTTTGGGATTATCCCACCAAATATTTATTTGATTTAAATTTTTCTTTCGTAAGACCTTTCATTTTTGTGAATTTAACAACATGACCCTGCTTTAATTGCTAGTGAAAAATAAAAACTCTCAAAAGTTGCAGAGGTCAAAGTAGGCTTTGTGAGTTGGTACCTGGTTGTTGACATGCTTCTAAAGTAAAGTTATTCATATAGTGTAGTATATCATGGGGGCTCTATATTTGCTTTTGGGACCAGCCTCAAATGAACATTCTCTAAACTACAGGTTCAGTCACAACCATATAAGCCTCACGGGTATTAGTGTCTTTGTGAATCTATGTCAATGCAGCATATATACCTGTGTTCCACAAAGGATTGGATGAGCTCCGGCCTCAAGCAAACCAAGCCATGTGGATGTCCCCTTGGGAACCCCAGCTGCTGACACACAAGGTTCAATTGCTCTCCTTCCAGCGGCAGAAAGTTGAGGTCACGTGGAAAGGTAAAGAGCAGATTGATGGTGTAGTGCCGACCATCGTTTCCCACAATGACCTTCTGTTCCACCGAGGAACGCAACTCAACTGCTGTGCCATCTCTGTTTAGCACTTGATGGCACTGTATCCTCAGCTTCTTAGAGGGTTTGTTCAGCAGCTCCAGGTACCTTTCACAGGGTTAGAAGAGTTTGAAATGTTAATTGACAGAGAATGGGCGTGGTCCGCCTGGAATGTATTATTAAAACATGCATTTTGAAATATACAATTTTGCCACGAGTATTCCATAGCTTTATGATGCAAATGCAACCCTACATTTCCTAACCCCTAAATGCGTTCAGCCCAAACATTTAAATCATCATTTTGTATGTACATGCTACACATAGCAAATCAAGATGGGTATTTTCATTTTAATTTCACAACTTGTGGAGCATTAAAATGTAGTGAAATTTACATTCTTAAAACTATGGTTGCATGCCGCAAAAAGCACCAAATTTTGCACATACAGTGGTGTGCAAAAGTTTAGGCACCCCATGAAATTTTTGGGGTGCCAATTTAACATTGGTGCAAAAACGTATGCACACCACTGTATTTGTATCTGGATGAATGAAATCAAGTTAATTTGTTCCCTTATTGAACACCTTTGGTTCTGAATTTATGGAAAACCACAACTCAACAATTTTACCGTCTAATGAGAGCGTGGTCAATGTTTTCTTTCAATAACTTCCCTACTTTGGAGATGAAGTGTTATTAATTTTTTTCTCAAATAGACAATAACAGCAAACGTTCTGCTGAAGTTCATAAGCTGCTCTGGACAGAAGTGGACTGGAAGGATGTGGTTTCCTTTGCTGAATTCATTTAAACCAGTGGTACTCGGTAGAGTTTTTGAAGTTTTAAAAACATGATTGTACCTTTCGTCAGATATGATGGTGTTTCCACAGTCGGCAGAGCCATAGACGACACTTTGTTCTTGGTCACGCTCAAGCATCTCTGGCATGACAGTTTGGGCAACAATGCGGTAACCACGGTAATCAATCACTGCTGTGCCAATCAGGTAAAGGCCTTCCTGATCCACTGACCAATAGGCTTTCAGGCCACTAAGCTGGAGAGCAGGGACAGCATGGGCAGCAGCTTTGCCCCCCAGATCACATTTGCTCTGCACATCCAATCCAAAACTGAAAAAGATGTTCTTCCAGATGAACATCTGCTGGTGATGTTCTTCACTAGGGTTGATGGGCACCACATTACCATCCAGCACTGCCATGGCTCCTTGAGTGGCAGTAGCCACAAAATCACTGTTCACCTGAAGAAGCCAAAACATATGTATTTTTTTTTATCAGCAGAAGTGCACCCTCTCTCCCCTCCTGGACCTCATTTCCCATAAGCCTTTGCACTGATTATATCCACTACTGAATAATAAAATGAATCCAGTCAGCATTTTTTATCTGGGACAACTCTTCTCCATGGAGTCCTTTTATGCCAAGAATCTTAGGAGGTTCACTTGAATTCTCTCTGAAGCTTTCATATCACTCGAGGAGTCCGTAGAAAGCAAAAGAAAAAGCTCGGAGAGACTATTTTTAGGTTTGTGCACAATTATTGACACTATTTTCAGATTGCTATTAAGAATTCAAGCAAGTTTCTTATTGCCTGTGATTGAATAGGTGACATTTATGTGCTTTAAAAATATTTTGCAAGGTGTTATAGGCAGAGTAGGGGATTTCTTTGAATCGATGTTGACATTTGAAATCACCAATAAGTGAAAGCAATGTATGTTACTTTGAGTGTACTGCAGGGTGATATATGTTCTGGATTTACAGTGAATATATGCTGTACATTGAATTGTTAAGCTCCATTCTACACAGATGGTTGTGCACAACAGCAAGTGGGCTTGAAACAAGAAACATATGCCCCTTACAGCTGATTGGTTATAAGTTTGTATTGTTTTAACAATCGGCCCCACTTTTTTTCTCTTTTAATTTCCCCTCATTTTCTTCAAGTCAGTTTCCACCTTCGTCTTGCTTCAATGTGAATTCATAACTTGATCCTTCTATGAGTGACCCTTCCCTAGGTCCCTCATTCCCAAAACTTTGTTTCCTAAAAATTTCACTGCATGAAAGTTACATTTTTAAATTAATAGTTGATGAGAGGTGAAGGTACCTTGAAAACTGCTCGGTCCCTGATCAGACGCTCAGTGATGTTTTTTCTTGGTAGCTCTTTTGAGGTTTGAAGTTCTTCATTCCAGTCTCGGGCCTTTGTTTAACACATGGAAAAGAGTTACAGGCTGTTTCTGTGTACCTAGAAGATGTGTTGCTATTCAGTGTTTTTACCTCAACAGGACCTTGTTCTTCATAACTGATTTCTTCTGCTCGAACACAGTCCAGTGTATGGTCCAGTGCCGGAGCTGTCCAGGTGAACACCTGAAACGGTGTTGCGATTCTTTCAAAGGGGTGGGTGCTGCCTCTAAGATGACAGTGCATTACACTTAGTATAGAATTTATTAGCTGATAAATAAAAGTTCAGCCATCCATCAAAACCTAAGTCTGATATTGAGACATTTAGGAAAACATTTAAAGAGGTTATAAACCAAAACATATTTCAAAATGTGTTAATTTTAATGGCTTTTGTTTAATTAAATCGCTCAAATTTGATAGTGACAAAGTGTCTTAATGGTAATTCCCAGTGTTTGGAATGCTTGTTTATGCTTGCTTCTCTCCGTAATCCCTTTGAACCAAGTTCTGTTGCTATGAAAACATTCAAATAGTTTCTAATCTCATCTAATAATTAAATTTCAATGTCCATTTGGTGCATTCCTTCCTTCACCTTTTAACTAAATACCCAGCTAAAACAGCTTCAAGCTGATCTTTGCTCAAACAGAGAATTAAATTATATTAATTTGTGTTTTTTTATTTTACAAAAAAATCTATATTTATTTCAATATATTAAACTCTTAATTCAGTCAGAGAGTAGTGTATGACTGTTTCCAAATATAGAGCCACACAGATACAGAACCCTATCTTACTGAAAATGTTTTTTTTTTTTTAAATGTTGTTTTTTATAACAAATGAGACAAAATATGAAAATCTAGCCAGAAAATTTGCAAAAATGCAAATAAAACTGACTAGTTAATTACCCTTTTGAATCTTGCTGGTTTTGAATTTTTAAAATCAACATACAAATAGAGAACCAACCATGTAAAAAAATATATTTTAAAGCTGAATTCTCAGCAGTATTTCATTATTCCTTTTCATACCTTTTTTTCAGCAAGGTGGTGAAATTCTTCTTAAAGATAGGACTGATCTGTCCTAGGAGATCCAGTAAATTGTGACTGAGGACACTGGGAACAGCCCGTTTTGGATTGAAAATTGATGGTGTTGATCTAAACAAAACGATATTTGGAAAAAAGCTCAATTTTTAATGGTGAACTGGAGAAGACCAAGCCAAAAGACTGTAATCGGCAACTCACTGGTTAATGTAGAAGCCTTGGGTTGATGCTGTGATACTGAAGTGTTTGTCTTCCATTGTGACCACAGAAAGATACATGAGGTCTCCATGCATCCTCCTGTTTCCAGGCGGTGGATTCCAGCTGCTCATGACCAGGACCTTCAAGCACTCAGATGACAGCTTCAGAAATGAAAACATGTCAGGTTTGCAGAAATGTTAGGACACTTTATCAATTTAGAGAAAAGAAAACCAATAAAAACTAACAAAAATGAAGCAACCTTGCAGTTTTACCTTGGTATAATTGGCACGAGGTTGAAGGGGGACAAGAAGACGCTCCTTACAGCCAGGAAGGAGGTGATCTGGAGGACACCAGCTCATCTGCTTCGAACCATCTTTTCTACGCTTGAATTTGGTGTTCTCTGTGCATTTAAATCATGCTATTGTTGTTACATTAAAACACACAGATTTATCTTAATTCACGTCTGTAAATCTTACGTTTGTGTATCTTACCTTCACCAGTTTCCTCTGTTATACAGCTGAGGAAGGACGGCGAGCTCCCCTCCACCCCGTTGTAGCCATCAGTGAGATCCAGGCTCTTGATAAGCTCTCTGACGTGGCTTAGATGAATGCGCACTTCTCGAACAGTGTACGCCTCTGAGGCAGTTTAAAGAGCAGAACACACATTTTCTTACTGGGGCATGACATTTGCAAACATGGTGTTTCCAAACATAAAATAATCAGTTTTTAGATTATTATTATTACATCACACTATTGTCACTTTAAAAAAATACCACCCCATAACCAGATCTACCAAAAAGTGACTTTCTCCGATTTCTTTGCTGAACTAGTGGTAGTGTTTAAAGAGCATACCCTCTACTACTGTCAGAACAGAGCCATCTTGTAGACCTGGTATGGATCTCAGGTGGGTAAAGCAGTCAAGAGTGACTCCGTTCAGCTGCAGGGAAAAGCAGGTCCGCTGACAGGTCTCCTCCTGGTCCATCAAAACCTGCTTTATTTCCTGTACTCTGGCTAAAGGCGACACCTTGACACCAAAGTAGATGAACAGACAGAGATAAATGGGAAAATCATCATCTAGTTCGCGAGCGATGCACTGAAAAAAAAAACAAGATCACCTGAAAATCAGTGGCTTCTGCTCCAGGAGCTTCGATCTTCACTGTGAACCCAGCATCTTCAGACGGGTCGATGTCTGGTACGCCAAGCAGCTCTTCAGTGGCTTCATCTGCTGAGCTGCCGCTGCCTAGCACCTCACCAGTGCTTATTGTGTCAGGGCTGGGAGCTTGTTTTTTAAAGAAAAAGAACACAAAGTTTGAATCTGTTTTTGGAAAACAAAATGTTTAGATAATCCACACACGTATACAATATAATGACAAATCTAGTCTGTTAGGGGTCAAGGACCACCTTTTTCTTTCTTTGTTCTGTTAATTGAAGTCTACTAAAAGCAATTCCGCCGATTTTAAATAATGAAGCATTAATCAAGCATTACTTAATGCTTAGTAAGCGCTTTTAAAAATCTGATTTTGCCCGATTTGTTTTGTTGCGTATGCATTTTTGCCATACGTTTAATTTTAGTCTGGATTCTACAGACTCTTTTATAAATGAAAACCCTGGTCTCTGTGTCTTTTTTTCCTCACAATCCAGAGGCAACGTAAGCCTCAAAGCTAAACATGACTTCTTTTTTTCAACACATTGTGCTAGCAAACCACGATCATGGGTTCAGAGCATGAAGAGTACAAGTACCGATATTTATTTTTCTGCCACTTGCTGATACCGAGTCTGAAACCTGTTTTTTTGGGATGTGGCAGTTTTTCTGACACAAATTTTAAGACGGCTGTATCATGTATTTGTAGTAAAACCCATTCAGTGACATAACGGAGACTCAGAATCTCGTACTTTAGTTCAAAATGATGACAATATCCTACGTTATTAAAATCTAAAAGTGGTTGATCATCAAAACAAATTCGGTCGATGACGTTGCAGGGTATCGGTCTTTGGTATATCGGAGTATAAGTACATGAGCTCAGTATTGGGCCCGATATTGGTGCATCCCTACCCTAATCAAAGCAAGAACTTGAAATGTAAGTAGCTTTTGAGAAAAAATCTGCAAATACTTAAATGTGAAAGTAGAATACACACCTGTGAAGTCAGGAGTGACCAGAAACAGCTTATCCACCACAAAGAGTGTGAAGCGCTCAGTCTGGTCCTCTTTTTCAACCACCTGGGTCTGAGTGAGAGATGTTTCCTCACGGTGTCGCAGTGGTAACCCCATGCTCTCCTTTAGCTTCTCCAAATCCCACTG
Organism: Danionella cerebrum; assembly: GCA_007224835.1. Lineage (NCBI taxonomy): Eukaryota > Metazoa > Chordata > Actinopteri > Cypriniformes > Danionidae > Danionella > Danionella cerebrum. The sequence goes on along the minus strand of SRMA01022584.1, from coordinate 34,447 downwards.
CATCAGCTCTACTTCCTTGAGTGTCCAGATCAAAGCCTGTTCCAACTGTGACCCCAGTACCTCAGAATTTACATCAGTGGGGTCTGGTTTCTCTACATGAGATCTTTCCTTTTCGTAAGCATCCTTTATAAGGACCATCTCTAGACCTTCAGAAACCTGCACATCATCCTCCACGTGTGCTCTGTGTTTAATGGTTTGTGCTTCCCTTTGTTTCTTTTGTTCAGACGAAACAGGTTGCATTTTCGTCTTATCATATTGTGCTTCTGCTGCACCGTTTGGACAAGTTTCATTGGATATCTTCACATCACGGTTCTCCTCTGTCTTTTTGAGTCGAGTTCCATATACTCTGTGACTCATGTCAAGACTTGAGGCATCTAATGAAGAAAAGCCATCTGTGCCTGAACCGTCTATATGATGAGTCCTGTGTTCTGGTCCATGGGTGCATATCTGAGTCTGGGTGGTAGGGATTTGAAAGAGGGGTGACAGAAGAGGCCATTCATCCTCTTTGGAGTGTAAATGATTTGTGCCCGCAGAGTTTGTGCTTGGCAGCCCTAGCAGCTCCTTAATTCGTTCTCCCTCATTTTGTAGATTGCTTCCTTCAAATACATCTTCTCTCCTGGCAACATGTTCTTGACTCTTCGTTGGCAATTTTGGCTCCAAAAGCTCAGTCGTGTCTCCTCTGACGTGAAGGTTACTGCTAAGTACAATGTCTGGGAACAAGAGGTGGTCTTGGTCCAAGACTGGGGAGGCTAGGGGATCAGGTGAAAGGGTTTCTATTTCGCTGATTTCTTGGGACAGGAGTGCAGAATGCTCCTCAGTTTGATTCCAAACTGCTTTAGAGTTGATCAATTCGGACACTTTACGGCAACAACAGAGGATGTTTCCCATGTTGATACTAAAATAACCGTAATTCTATGTCACCAAGATATAGAGGGGAAAACACTTCAAAATATCTGATTAGGTCTAAAATCTTAGCAGGACTGGCATGTTTTAGTACCAACTACAAGGTCTGCACACCTCTCTAAAACCTGAAACATTACAATCAATATATTGGCTTTTAATTTCAGTTAAAGTACATTTGTCTGATTACCAACTGGAGTTGATAAATTCTGGTATTTTACGGGGATGTTTCCCATGTTGACACTAAAATAACCGTAATACTGCAGTTGCTATATAAAATGCTATGTCACTATACATAGAGGAGGAAAGAGGATAGAGAGGTCTCAAATTTTAGCAGGACTGGCATGTTTTAGTGCCAACTGTGAAACATTCTAATCTATATGTTGTTGTTTTTTTTTTATGTCAGTTAATGTACATTTTTGTTGTTGCATAGACATTTATTCTGTACTGTACTTAAATCACATATTATAACCGGAAGATTGCATATGTTAAACAGTCTTAGGCACAAAGCACTGTATAAATAATTCGTAATAAACATGCTGGAGTGCCCTCACTGCTCAATGCATTGCGTCTGAAATTCTCCGAGAACTGGGAAGAGCTTGTCCCGTCTGAACTCCATTGTGTCTTTCTCTCTGCCCTTCATCCTCTGCCTCGCGGTCCCTTTCATCCCTAAAACACATCCAGGATTTATGGAGGAGCTCCTTCTATTCCTTTGTAATTCATACTCGGGATGTGCCTCCTCCAGGTCGTCCGGGAGGCTGTCCAGTCATGCCTCTCTGACGTCCCCTTCGGTTGCGGTTGATGTTATCGTGTGGTGCAGTACGGGAAGACAGTGCAAAACACCCGTTTTAAAGAACAAATTCGGTCGTAGGGGTAAAAACGCAAAAACAGCCGGTAAAGCGATGGGAAGCCGGTAGGAAGCGAACAAAAATAACCTTTTAAGTTTGTAACGGAAGACGCGTGACGGTTGAAAAAGCGCGGCAAATCGAGAAATAAGCGGAAAGCGGCTGCGTAAATATTACTATGTTCACGGTGCTTTTAGAAACAGCTGACGGGGTGGGAGGGGGGGGGGTGTTGGCAGAGAAAGAGAGAGAGAGTTTAAAGAGGAAGGGGGTGGGGGGGGGCAGTGGGGGGGGGGGCTTCATTTTATTTCACGATGTCTTCTAATAATAAGTCCAAACATTAAACCATAATTCAGCATTGAAGTAGAATGGTTTGCTGCTGTTCTGTCGGTTAGCTGGTTCCATTTGAGTTGGTGGGGGTGTACTTTTGGTTTAAATTAGACTGTTTACAGTAAGTTAAAAGTATTTGACACCCTATTGCTTTTAATGTTTCCCCGCAGATAAGAAACAATCTGTGAAAGTTATTCGGGATTATTTAAAAAGTGAGAGACAAAATACCTGAACACAGTTTTTGAAAGTCATTGGCTGTTCCAAACCAACCCTAGATCTAGAGATGTGCATTCCTCATATCCTTCTGTCTGTTTATGTACATTTTCAAGTGACTCTGAAAAAGAACACGCTAAAAAAAATTAATGAATGAATGTTGTGCTGCACTTTCAGTTTCATTGGCTAACCCTTGCATCTACAAATCAATTTTGAAAACAAAATATAAATTCAGGAAAAAAACAACAGCAAATAGGAAAACTATTGAACAAATACAAAAACGAAACAATTCTAAAAACAAAATAACCATTTACAAAATATAGCATCAAGTACGAAAACAAAACAATTCTAAAAAAACCTAACAATTCAGAAAACACAAAACCAAACACAAATACAAAACAATTTAAAAAAAAAAAACTATTAAAAAACACAGAATCAAATACGAAAACAAAACAATTCTAAAAACAAAATTACTATTCAACAGGTATGAAAAATAATTCTCAATTGTTATTTAATAGTTCCATACATAATGTAGTGTGAAAATGTGTATTTTATTTAGTTTTTACATACACCCACTTTTTTTCGGTTACAACATGAATGTGGTGCTCGGACAGGTGCTGGGCCCAATTTCAGCAATAGACCAAATGCTTCCAGATGTAGCACAAATGTTTGAAACCCACTTGAGGGTAAAGTTTGTTATAAAGTAAACTTTATAGTCACTGTCTGTTATTTACACTAAGCATTAAAGAGCTTCTGCCATGAGCAGTATCTTGAGAGGAGTGTGTGCACATGTGCGTGTGCATACGTGCATATATGTGTGTTAGGGGGAGAGAGAGAGCTGCAGAGTCACGCAGTTTGCCATCATCTCTATTGTTGTGTTGGCTGCTTGCTCAGCCGTTCTCTCTTCTCTTGTTTTTCTACAACAAATACCATTTGCTCCTCTTCAACTGAATGGCCTCTATACATTTTATGCAATCCTACTGGTTTTTGGAAACTCTGCTTCCCTTTTTTGCCCAAAACACCAAATTTGACCTTTTTTGGAGGTTGAGCCAGCTTGATGAGTGAGTCTGAGAATGGCAAAGTTGTATCGCGTGAAGGCCTGGTGTGGTCTCCTGGATTAGGGCCGTGTGATTCCATCATTAGGGTCTTGAGAGGCACCAGAGTGTTTAACTGGATGACATTTTCCGATCATTAACCGGAATTTCCTTTTACCAATCACCCTGTGATGTCTGCCAATCAATCAGGTAAACATTTATACATTTTATATCAATATATTTACTTTATAATGAGTTCAAGAGCAATGGCTTAAATGCTCAAACATTCATTGATAAAACACAATAAAATATAATTTGATCAGGCGCCCAAGATGATATATATCATATTTACAGTAATGTGTATTGATTTAGCATTATCTAGAAAAAGAAATAGTTATTTAATAAAGATGAAAATGCTGATGAATTACAAAGTCTAAACCTTTGTAAATCTGAAACAATTCACTTTTTTTACATAAATAAAACCAATTAAAATGAATTTGTGGTAATTTTGTCATTTTATTTAATTCTGTGAAACAAATACACTTGGAAATCTCTTTGTTCTACCTGTTCTTGTTGTATTTTTTGTATAAAGAACATTTAATTTTGCAAGCCATATTTTTTGTACTTAACGCTTGGAGATGTTTTACAGTAGAGTTCAATGGTGCTGGTTCTGGCTCAGTTGCTGGTTCAAGTCCAGAAGAAGAGGAGACCTATGCAGTCTGTGACGAGTCTGATCTAAAAGATGGAGAGTATGTGCATTACATTTATTTATTTATTTTTTCGGCTATTTTAAAGAACACTAACATGTTGTAAAATCTCACTGTTGTGATCCAGGATGAAGGAGGTGAATGTTGGGAAGCACAATGTATTGTTGGTTCGCTGTGATGGAGTCTACAGTGCTATCAGTAACCAGTGCACCCACTATGGTGCTCCACTGAGTGAAGGTAAGGTAACACCATACAAGTATAGCTGGTGCAGCTTTGGGTCATTTTTGGAAACCTTTTTGACATCTTGCCGGGTGACGGGTACCATTATAGCAGGATTTTGGATTTAAAAATGCTTTTTGCTATAAGGGACACAAATGCATCAAATCACGAAGCTTATTGATAAATAATGTGTTATTACTTTAATTATGTTACTCTAATATCTTGTTTTATGTACATTTTTTCAAAAGTCAAAATTTCTCATTGAAATCCATGAAAAAAAAAAAGACAAATCGCTTAATAGCCATTCGGTAAGTGGAGTCACTCTCCTATAGGGGCTCCACAACCAGGGGAATGTGGATGGTTAACCCTTAGAAATCTGGGGCCTTTTTGAATGTTTTTTTACTTTACAATTTTCTCTAATAATTTCCCTTTAAAACTGTTTTTTTTTTTTTGTGGCCAGGAATTTTTTTCCCACATTTTATTTTAGCTACATTTCACTAATTATAAAAACTTCAATAATTATAAAAATACAATTTAGAGTGTTACATTTTGTAATTTTTTTACAGTAAAAATCTCAAATTTGAGAACGATCTGTTTTTATGTTTTATAACAAAAATGAAAAGTGTTGAGACACAATAAAAATGCAAAAATCATCCCAAAAAGCAAAGACAAGGTGAAAACAGGCGAACCTCCCCTAAACCTAATACAGTCCAAAACACAAGCCATGTCACAGGTCTTGTACTTACAAGGGTTATCCCTTCAATTCACCACTAGATGGCACTGCACTGTTGGCACCGATGTAAGGTCTGTAAAATGAATTTTTTATTTTAACTTACAAATTTTACCTTACAAATTTTGTCATAACTCATCTAAACAAAAAACATCAAAACTAATAACCGTTTTGAAACCTACGCATTATATTGATATCAAAATTAAACAATATCTCGGTTGTATCCTTCCTACCTATTTCTAAAAGGAAGCTGTGATTGGCATACAAACCGATGCATGCAGAGACGTCTAAGGGTTTAATACACACACGCACACATGCTTTTTATTAGTGTGAGTTTTATAAAGGTCTTTTTATTTCTCATAAAATTTAACTGCTGTTTCTGGTGCTTTTTCATGTGGTGAAGCTCCTAGACAATGTCTCCGAGTAAATTCATGATATTTATTGTGATATTGTTGCATCACAAGTTATTGTAGATATTTTTGCTTGGACAATATGAAGGAACATTCGGTTAAATTTAACCCTAAAGTAAATATTCCGGCTTACATGACACCCACTGCTGTGTTTGAGATTCAGTGAGCTTAGTGCTGTGATTTTCCCCAAGTTTCCAAACATTATTATTGGTGTTCGATTGATTACTTTGATTAATATAGTGTCACTATATTAAAAAGAAATGAGCACTTTTAGGAAGTTTTATCAGGTACCATCTTTGCAGGGGTGCTGTCAGGTCATAGGGTACGCTGTCCCTGGCATGGCTCCTGTTTCAATGTGAAGACAGGGGACCTGGAGGAGTATCCTGGCATTGACTGCCTGCCCTGCCACAAGGCAAATTCACATACATTTACAAACACATATTTGTCGATTATTATCTATTACCTATGATCATTTCTTTATTTATTTTTGTCTTGACAGGTGAACGTTGAAAACAATAAAGTTTATGTATCTGTAAAGAAAAAGGTATGGAGTATTTAGATTAAAATGTAAGCATTCACTTAAAAATGCGATAAAGCATTGAGGACAGTGAGCTGTGCGAACTCTTTGTGTGCAGATTCAGGGTCAGCCAAAGCGAATACGATGGATGGGAGTGAGAGATCAGTCTGTGTTTCATACTGTGATTCTGCTCGGAGGGGGTGAGAGGAACGCCTCAGATCTCATACAGATAATGCAGAAGCATCATTTATATTGTTGTGCAACTTAATGATTGTGAACGCAGGTGCTGCTTCTCTAATGTGTGCTGAGACTCTACGACAAGAAAACTATGGCGGCAGGATCATCATGGTTTCTAGAGATGAACTACTCCCATACGATAAAACTAGACTCAGCAAGGTGAGCCACATGGTCTGATAAAAACTGATAAATCAAGAGTTGGTGAAATTATACAACAAGGGAAAATTACTGGTAGGTTTTTTTCAAATGTAACAAAATACAGGGGGTTGTGAATGTACACCTTACAAATAACGAGTAAGTTGTGGAGCATCATTCCACCATAAGAATGTTTGCTACCGATTTGACAGGTTGTCCAACCGAAAAGCAAAAGATCTGTCCTGAAACTAAACCATACTATACAGACCGGTTGATTATTGATCGAATTGAGGCAGACTTGCTTTTGCCATGACCATGGTCTGATCCTACTCAGCAGCAAGATGGTTCAGCACTTAAGAAAAAGCCAGCTTTTCTGCACTGCTCTAGTTTTTCCCAAGAATGTTTAGACAAACAAGTTCAAATTTCAGTACAAAACAATTTTTACCAACTTATCACAGACTAATCCCCCATTGACTGCCACATTCTTCTTGGTCATTCTCTAGGAGTTTGTAGAAAGTAACATTTAAGGGTGAAATTTTAATTGTGGATGAGAACAATAGGAGTAAAACAACGACAAGCTCTACAAGGGCCTCAAATTCTTGAAAAACAACCTCACACCATAAACCATTGTTAATACAATGCAGTCAGCCTAGTTGCTGTTGCCAAATCAAGACCATTACAGATGGAGAAGTTTGGCAAGTACTGCAGCCAACCCACTGACCCCACATTTAATAGGGCACATCAATTAGAGGGTTAGTTGGATGCCAACCTCTTTTCTTGATTACAGTTAGAATTTCACCTCACCATAGAATCTTTAGTGGTGAGGAACTTTCGCAACCAAAGGAATTTACTGAGCTCCTTAGAACAGCCCATTCCTGTTTACATGGAAGGGATTGGAAAGTGAAATGAAAGCAACCATGTATCGAGTGACCTCTACTTGAAATTGTGTGGCCATGGCTGTAGCACATGGGGAGCAGTTGGGGAAAGTGGTTCCTTGCTCAAGTGCATCGTAGTTTGCATAAGAGGGAGGTTTCTTTTCCAACACCCGATGGATCTGGGTATCCAGCAACCTTCTGATCCATCTACTTGTCCGTCAGGCCACCACTTTCAACCCAGCAATCCAGATCCCTCACAAGACTCTAATGTTGTCTATGGTTTATGAACGGCATGACATGGAATTTGTTGGTCACCTTTAAAATGTTATCCATCCCTTTTTAACATTTATAGCAGTAAGCATTTTCCTCAGGACTAGTTTTGAATGTCAAGTAAGTGGGGTTTGCATAATTCAACCACTCATTCCAAGCCTGATGTAGGTCATGAATGCAGAGAGTGAAAGTCTCTTAATGAGGAGGATGGAGTTCTTCCACAAGCATGATATTGAGGTCTGGTTGAAAAAAGAGGTGAGGGCTAAACTTCAATTCTCTCTGATTAATCTGCAACAAATTATACAAGCAGCTGTGAACTGTCCTTTCTGCAGGCTTTGTCAATAGACACAATGAAGAAAACAGTGACATTTGATGATGGTTTGATCCAGTGTTACGACCAAATTCTGATTGCAACGGGATGCCGGTGAGTGCACAAAGGGATGTCAAGTCAATTCAAATGTTTTTATATAATGCTTTTTATGTGCATGAAAGATGAACCTAACAACACTAGTTCTAGTATGCTTTGCGGAAAAGAATGGCTATAGGTTTTTTTTAGAAGAGCCCATAATTAAACAGTATTTAATCATTGTGTTTAATCATTTAAATCCAGTTAAAACGTTTTAGTATATTTAGTATAGTTAGCCTAGGCCGCATTTTTTTTTTAGATGTGGGAAAATCGGGGTCCCTGAGGAAAAACCCACACTAGCAATTCCAATTCACATGGGGAGCTACATTGGGAAGTTACATGCTACACCACCCAAAGAGGCATGTCCAGTGTGCCAGTTGCCTCACAGGGGGAATCATGTTTGCACTCTGGTCAGTCAGGGTTGATGGGGGGGTGGTAGGCCAAGTAATTTTGTTAATACAACTCTAAAAATACTTCATGTGATAAATATTTACTGAGAAGCCAATTCAAATGAGAAACAATAGCAGTCAGTAATGCGGCTTGAGGTGAAATACTGAGATCGTAAAAACCACAAGAGTGTGGTTAGGTTAAGCTGTACTTGCCACTTTTTCTTTTTTACTAATAATTACCTGCTTGTGAACAGCAGACATAGCACCCTTACCATGCCCTTGTGGCTATTTTTTGACAGTAATTGCATTGTGAGACACAATTGCGTGATACACTATTCATGTAAAGAACTGATGCTTTTGTGTCGGACAGCATAACCTCTAGAGATGGGAAAACTAAACAAAGTGCTATTAATAAGTTACTTTTTTAACAGTTAGGCTAATAAAATACTTTATATCAACAGTAAAATAACGTTTTTCTACACTTTATATGGGCTAAAAACTGTTACTCTGGTTGGCAATGGAACTAAATGTTTAAGCTCTGGATAAGTAACCATAGTCTGGCAGTATTTCATATATTTTTTTTCACGAAGCCTGCTTTTATTACATTTGTGTGTTTACAGAGCTAAATGTCTGGACTGCCCCGGTGCAGACCTTGAAAACATTCTGATGCTGGAAACTCCAGAAGATGCTCGGAGCATCCATTACTCCTGCACAGGCTCTAGGACAGTCGTTGTGGGGACATCTTTCGCTGGTACACACAAAAACACTGCCTCTTTTTACACATGTGAAGCTAATCTAACGATATAGCGTTAGCATTCAAGCTAATTTGGTCATTTGATTACTTTCACAAATAAAAATAATAAAGATAATTTAGAAGTGTTGGAAAACCTCGGACATGGGCAACAGGCTTTCACGTTATAGGGCCATGTAGATGAAAAGACAGACAGATTGTCACATATAGACAGACAGATGGTTGAGTGTACAAGACATACTTCCTATCTTCAGATCTTTAATAGTTTAGCTCCATTGGTTGAAGCTTTTTAGTAAGCTTTTGAGAAAGCAAGAGAGAGTGATGTAGACCTATGCTGGGAGACAAATTTGAGAAAGTAAGACAGTTGGGGAGAGTAACAGACAGTGGGACAGACAGAAAGAGGGGTGTACTGCAAGAGATACTGATAGGTAGACAGAAGAGTGCCCACAGAGAGAGAATGAGAGAGAGAGAGAGAGAGAGTCCTGCATACCCCCCAGATGAAGAAAATTAACAGCGTCTATTGGTTCCATCATAGAGTGGCAGAAGTCTCTCACCAGAACTTTCTCTTTCACTGTTCTTGACTGGTGTAATTGTCTTCCAGTCCCATTCCGAAAAGCAGAGTCTCTCATAAAGCAACACTCTTTTCTTTTTCAAGAGCACTTACAAATAATAACACATCTGAAGCACCTAGGATCAACCAGAGCCACTAATCTTATGATTATCTGACCTTATTACAAACTGCTAAATGCATAAATGTAATGTAAATTCGTTCCTTGTTCTTCTTCTGCACCCAGGTATGGAAGTGGCGGGCTATTTGATTGACATGGCTAGCAGCTTGACCATCATCGGCAGCAGTGAGATGCCCTATCAAAAGACTCTCGGCCCAGAGATTGGGAAGGTCACCATGATGGTGTGTGATAACAATGTAATCATCTCAATATTCCCCAAATCATATTTCTGCTAAATAATTCTCCCCTTCTTTTGGTTTGATCGTTAAGATGCTGGAAGAAAGAGGGGTTACATTTTACATGAACGATGCTGTCACAGAGATTCAAGGCCAAAACAAAAGAGTAAAATAACCATTTCTTACACAAACACATTTATTCTTAATTATTTCTTTAATAACATGCTTATCAACTTCTTATCACAGGTGAAAGCAGTCAAACTGAAGAGTGGTGTCACTATTGCAGCCGATGTGTTAATTGTTGGAATTGGTGAGCATTGTACTAAATTCCGCTTAACAACATTTTAAGTTTGTAATTTTGTTTCCTCACTTTCTCCTGCCCAAGGTGTCAATCCCAATTCTGAGTTTTTGAAAGGAAGTCGAGTAAAGATGGACTCAAAGAACTATGTAATTGTGGATGAAGTAAGCTTTTCTGGTCAATTTTCCTGAGTTTTGTTTATGTGCCTTGCACTTGAAACATTTGAACTAATGCATTTCTCCCTTTAGTACATGAGGACCAACATAGCAGATGTCTTCTGTGCTGGAGATCTGACCTCCTTCCCCCTGAAAATGGCAAAAGGCCAGAAAGTGAACATTGGTCACTGGCAGATAGCACAAGCACATGGTAATTGTCTGTGTTGATCAGTAAACCAAACACTGGAGTCAGGGAGCTACTTAATGCAATAAGGGAAATAGTTTGGACTCAAATATCCAGCCACGCATAAAAAAAAAAAAAAAAATAAATAAAAATGTGGGAGCATAAAAAAACACAACAATGGTAGGCAACCAAAATGGAAAGCAGTCAAATTAGTTTGTTAGTCTGTTAACTCCAACAAAGCCTAGAACCGTCTTATCATCCATGTTTACTAGGCATTGTGCGTAACGTTGTGTCCTCAAGGCTGATAGCGCTCACATTTTATTTACATGCAAGAGCACACCCAACAAAATTTCATGGAGAAAAAAATGTTTAATTGGGATCCAAACAGACCTGGAGTCTGAACACAGCCTAACATCGACCCGAATTTTCGTTCCGATGTCACTCTGCCATGTCATTCTAGTTCCACTAGGTGACATCATACTGAAATTTAATTGGACGTTCTCCTTGTGAAAAACAAGGATCCGCTATGGCAGTGCAAAACTCCTTTTTCGTTGGCCCTACTCATTCAGTGATGTGTGATTTCCTGCTGGTGCCTATCGAGGCACGCCATCGCACAAAACTTCGCAACAAAAATTTGGGTTGATTTGAAGAGTTCTTGATTTTATTACCCTGAATCAGACACAAATAGTGTCCCGATGAACTCTCAGGGACCTCCCTCCCCACAGCAAAGGTTATTAAAGAACTGGTTGGTACTTGGTTGGCACAGATGTTGCCAAATGGCAGGAGTTTCTGTGTTTGCATGAGACTCTTGTGAACAGAATACCAGAATAAGAATAGTTTTGCCGGAGAAAGAACGGATCTCTTCTGTGTGATCCGCTAACATCTTAGGTTTCATATTTGAGACTTCTCTGGTCAGAGCAACCAAAACATCTCAACATAGTATTTTGTGCAAATCTTTATCAAATCCTGAATAAACATGGTTCCTTGTTCAGAAATCTCTCATGCAAACAAATCAAGTGTAACCTTCATAAAGTGACAGTGTCTAGGGCATTGTCTATGTTCAAAACTGCATATTATGCAATAAGCAAGCATAGAAATTTACAGCCCTAATGTTTAATCAGGCCAGAAGTGAAACTTTGTGGATTTCACTCTTTACTAATCAAATATTTACCATTAGGAAGGATCGCCGCCCTCAGTATGTTGCACAAGGAAGTGGAGCTGAACACTGTGCCGTTCTACTGGACCGTCCTGCTGGGCAGAACCATTCGATATGCTGGTGTGCCATCCTAGTTTGAGGCGTGTATACATGCTTGACTAGAATGGTCCATGGTAACAGCCATGTTCTTCAATGTGTGCAGGTTATGGGGAGGGATACACCGAATTTGTGCTGAAAGGGAAATTTGAAAACATGAAGTTTTTGGCGCTTTACCTCAAGTATGAATCTATGAGTTGGTTAATAGTTTTTTTTTTCTCTTTGAAGCTTACAATGTGTAATGAATGTTTGACTGCAGGAATGCTGAGGTGGTGGCGGTAGCTGGATTGAATGTTGAGCCCGCAGTCTCTGTGGTGGCAGAACGCTTCGCAGAAGGAAGAGTGATCACGAAAGCAGAAGCAGAGTGAGTTTTGTTAACCAATTTTTACCGCAAGAATATCTGATCATTGATGGTTTAGTTGATGTAGTGACTCGATCAATTTGAGAACTCAAAGTATAGCCAAAAAAAAGTTTATTTCACAAGTTCGTCATTGGGGCCTGCCTTATTTCGTGAACATGCATGGCAGGTACGAAAGTACAAGGCTAGCTGTCCCACATGGGTGCGTGTATGTTATACCCCGCAAGTTAGGTGTTGAGGAGAGGGGGGGGGGGGGGGCTGAGACATAGTTGTTAGCGGCGTTTCCATCCACCTGTATTATGCAGATAAAATTATGTGCATAGCTGAGTAAGATAAACTTTTTATCCGATAAGAAAAATGTTCATAAACTAAAATGGAAATGCATTTACAGAATAAATCCCAGCGTATAGCTCAATGCCAATCTGAACTGGGGCACGATGGGGTGGCATTATTAGACTAACCAACAAAACAATTTAATTTAATTTAATTACAACCATTCTAAAATTCCTGAGCCGAAGTATGTCATCAAAGTGGTTCGGGATTATCGCCTTCCAGAACTTGACCGACTGCGTTCCCAAGGAGCGAAGAATTGTTTTTCCAGTATGCTCAGTTTCCCTCAGTCATTATTGTCTACTGCAACAAAACACAATGTGAGCAAAGAAGACACGGAGCATAACACAAAAACTACACCACCCACTAGCGTTTAGGAGGTGCTATCACACGCCAGTTGTGCACATGGGTTACACACAGCGGAATGTAAAATGCTTTACGGAGAATAGAAAGCAAAAGTTGGAGAGAGCAATGATTGCTAATATTCAAATGTGTAAAGTTCTGACCTTTAACCTCATTCTTAAAAACACAATAATGATTGTGTATAATAATGATACAAATCACCAACCTGGGAGATATCGTCTATGAGCTGAAGTGTATTTGATTCTTTGACTGTTGTGACTCTAGTCACTTCTGCAACTTCTTTTCTTGTTCTATGTAATATTTACTATTATCAATATTATCATTGACTCACATTTTAAATGAGAACGATAATTAAATAAATCAGCTCTCTCCATCACTTTGAGTAAAAAAGATGACTTAATCCAAACATTAACACTGCCCTCTAGTGGATGGATGGTATTAAATTCCAATTTTTCCATTGATGGTTCGTTATATAAAAAGTTTAATTCGTTGATGCATATCGTACCGTGGACATAATGTTGAGGTAAGTTTTGTATCAATACAACCCTAGTCTATTTTTCTTTTGATTTTCATTTCGAACCGGTTAACAGATGTGTATAAATCGAGACTCCAAAATGGGGATTAAAAATTTGGGGGCGGAGCCAACTATTGAATCTCTACCCATGTTCACTTTGCAGTTTCTGCAGCCTATTCTGGGATGAAATTACGCAAAGGCAATGTATATGTATATATTTTTAAAATGAGTAACCCCAAAAAGTGTTACCTAACCCTTGGTAAATTTTCAACAGCAGACAAATGTATAATGCTTATGCTTTTATATTTGAATTTCTCTGATTTATAGATCCGATGACCTAAGTTGGTTGAAACTGGACCCCATGTGACCTCTGTTATCGTTCTGAACTGCGACTTCAGCCATTCTGTCCTCAGTCCATCCAATCACGTCACACCTTTACTCAGAATATGTTCTTTCGTCACATTTAAAGGCCAGAACTTCCAACTGTATGTTTCCTCAAGAGCTTTGTATACAGTTCACTGCCATTTTCACACTGATATGCAAAGTCAAGTATCATTCGCAATCAACATACAACTCAAAGAAGAGGCCAAGCTTTACCTCTGACCTATGTGTTCTTGTTTGGTGAAGATGGTGCCGTCGTTCATCTAGCTTTGTATCGTAACAGCTACTGTACAGTGGAAAGACAGACAATCACAGAGTATACATCAAACCAGCGTGCTTATAGAAGGATTAGGCGAACACTGACCGATGGATGCTGGCCACAAAAGAGCAGGTATAATAGAGCTGAACAAACATGTTACAAAAGAGTATGAAACAAAAGAAATGCTGAGCTCTTCTCTTATATAGACCCTTACTCTCTTTCACACAAACCAAAATTTACTCCTGAATCCTCACAATTCTGTTTTGTTCTTATCAGCATGTATTTCTGCAGAGGCATATGGGTCATGCACCAAAAGACAGTCGAAATATTGTCTGCTTGGAAAACTCTATCCCAATATTTATCCCAAATACCAGTCTAGATTCAAAGTCAGCTTAAAACGCAAAGAAATTTCATCCTCGTAAGAAAGAGGCGTGTCATTTGAGGTCAGGCGAATGAGCACATCGATATGACGAACTGGAACTACTTTACCTCAATTCTTTCTCATCCTAAAAACTGTAAGTGATCAATTCCTAAGCCCCGCCTTAAGATGAAGACATCTGTTTATCACAGTTGAGCATTTTCACTTAGACATCAAGTTTCGGAGAGGTTGAACAAGTATGTTTTGTGTGAACAAGTATATACACTGTGCAAGTCTCAACACAAGACAGACCCAATTGTCTGCTTTGGAAGTTGTGTGGTAGTCCATAAAGTGAACCTAATGTCCAAATCAACAAGGATATCTACATTTGTAGTAGGAGGACTCATCTTTTGACATGCTAATATTAGCATCTGTTTAACCTTAGTAAATTGGGTAGTAACTAATTACATTTACCGAGATACATTTATTTTGGACAATACTTTGGGTAACTAGTTCTTTTTGAGTACATTTACAAATTATCTTTCAATAAAGTGAGCGCTGTAGGTAGCCCTGTGGCCTTCCAATTAGAAAGTTGACGGTTCGAGGGTAGCTTGTGACCTTCCTGGGAAGAGTTTGTATGTTCTCGCCATGCTTTCATGGGTTTGTTAGTGTGTGTGTGTGTTGCCATGAGATGGACTGGCGACCTGTCCAGGGTGCACCCCGCCTTTTGCTCAAAGTGTGCTGACTCGTGGGGCCGATGGTGGCCCAAATGGGTAGCTTTGCTGCCTATCATTTAGTAAGTCGCTGGTTCAGCCAGTGACCTTCCTAAGTGGACTTTGAATGTTCTCCCCATGTGACATGCGATGGATTGTTAACTGCTCCAGAAAAATTGGCACAAGCAGATTGACAAGGAATATGCGGAAAGATGAAATAAATAAAATACAGCAAGAGATGGTTGGCACTGCTTTTCACCTCAGAATACGTTTTGTTGAAAAGAAATGTAGGAGGTACAAGTAAAGCCTTTTTTCACTCAGTGTTAACCTGAAACTCACCTAGCATCGAGTCTCAGTTGGGTTAGTTCTATCATATCACCAAAACTTCCTAAGAACACCAAATTTCACTCGCTGTGCAAAGGTTTTGTTTTATTTGTGCTCACACGCAAAAATGACAAGAACGCCATTAAGTTTCAGGTTTGATTTTTCTTCATTGTTCGTTAAACAGCAATGCATCAACTTTTGTTTTCGGATGTGATCTTTACGGACAGCAGCCACAATGTTTTTTTTTACACAAAGGAGATAAGAGCAAACAGAAAAAAACTCACTTTACCAAGCTTCATAAAACAGCACAGAAAAGGCACTAAAATCAATCAATCTTCATTACAGTGCTTGAGACCGAAAAGCACATCTGGAGTCAGCAGCATTGTGGTGTGATCTAAATGCCTCTCTGTTCACTCTCTGGTTTGTGATCCTCACGGTTAAAATGTATTAAACATACTTGCATTTTATTGATAATACATATAATTGATTAGAAAAAATTTATATATTGACTATTAAGGCATACAAGATATCTTGTATTGTTAGTTCATCACCCAAATAACACATTAGTATCATTTACACGGCTCATTTCTTGTTTCTCACAAATTGGGATTTCTTTTTAAGGTTAGCTTAATTATCTATTAATTCTTCTTAGTTGTTTAGTTATCCTAGTTAGGGTTACTGGGGTGCCTATTTCCTAACACTTCAATTTAACGACCTACCTCCGTACTGCTCCAGTTATTCCTCCAAGATGCATGTTGCAGCACTATTGCATTATTAATCACATGCAAATGCATTGAAAGCTCATGTTTACAGTGAACGCATTAACATTAAACCATAATACACCGCTTCTGTTTATGTTACTCAGAAATGTTTGCCTTGTATGATTTGAATGTGCTCACAATTCTACATAGAACTCACGGAAATCACAGGTAGGGCAGTTGAAGTTATTAATTTGTAGTTGTTTAGCTTGTTTCCTAGCGCATGTTTGTAATACTCATAATCTTATGCGAACCCATCAAATAAATATGATGAATAATTATGTCTTATTGGTTTGTGATTATTTTAACCCATTGCTACATTCACTGCTTGTTTAGAAATGTTTAATTCAGATTAATTTGACTGTACCTATCCGATATGATCTCTTTGGCCTCTGTATTACAAAAAAATGTGACTTTTGAAGTCACCACAGTAAACATGTTCTTACCCCACAAGGGCCTGTTGAGAACATATTATGTAATAAATGTTTAAACACAATAAAAAATAATATATAAAGAGAAAGATTCTTAAGCTTCTTGACATAAGGCTCAGGTCAGAGCGATAGCCAAAGAAGTTTGGAATTACTAAAGTAAATTTTCTCAATAAAGTTTGCAGCATATGTGGAACCAGAGAGAGCTGGTCTCTGTGTCTTTTTTTCCTCACGACCCAGGCCCCGCCTCCTTTTTGAAAGCTCGATCACAAAGATACATCAATGACTGACAGAGACAGCAATATTGGTGGTATCTGCTTTGTGACCAATAAGTGAAAGCAATGTAGGCTGCTAATACAGGGTCAGTGTGTTGTGGTAGTACTGTGTTGTTCAGTAACTTTTCCAGCTCCAGTTCACACATGGAGACAACTGGGCACAAGATCAAGAAGCAGGGGTCAAGATGATATATGAAAGATGCCTGGGAACAGAAGATCTGGAGCATGTTCATGTTGGAGGCTCCAATTTTCAGTAAAGCAAATAAGTATCAATGTAGTGTTGTGAAAATTAACCAATTACATCACAGTTTGTTGCTGCTACTTGACAGAATAGTTACCAGGATGAATCCACCACTCCATGTATTTGTTCTGCTACTGTGTAGCCACTTCACACCAATCTGAAATTTCGTTCTGAAGTTCCGTGTGCCAATGCAACTTGGTCGAAAACCAACAAGTGGTGACCGAACGAGTGGTGCCAACGAAAAAGAGTTTTGCGCTGCAATATTGGATTGGTTTTTCGCAAGGAGAATGACCATGAAAGGAGAATGAGAATGAAAGCCGGCTTTTTTGATGACACAAGCAGGCCGTAAAAGAAATCATTTACTGCTGCAATTTTTTTAAGCTAGCTGCTAATCCCCAGTTCATTGGATCATAAAGACAACTTCAGGTTAAAACTTTGGCTTTATTTTTTGAGTTTAGTTTTGTAATGCTGGGGGACACGCTGGCCTGGAAATTTAGTAGAAAAGCTTGTCTTGATTCAATGTAACGTTGGCGACGATTGGCTCGGTAGACCTCCAGTCGCTGGGCTTCTGCCACAGGGTCTTCTAGAGCCCCTTCCCACCTTAGGCTGTCCGGGGAAAAATGAGTCAAACCGGGTTTCTTCTCTTCCACTGAATCCAAAGCAATATCTCCTGCAGCTTTATGGTTTTTGGATTTACCATTCTTTCGCCCTTTGGTTTTGCCTTTACTGTTACAATCATCCATCGTTCCATTGGTCCACTGTTCTGTCTGGAGTTTATCTAGGGGGAAGTCAGATGAGTTGATTTATAACCAGATAATCTCAAAACACAATAAAAATATGAACGGTGAGGTTGCTGGTTTTAAGCTAGCCGGTGGCCTTCTTGAGGAGTTGGCATCACAGCTCAAAAACATAAATGGAAGACATTGCTGTTAAGATTGCAAGAATGTTGCCATGTGATGGAATGGTGAGCTTTCCAAGGTGGACCAGCTAAAGATACAAGAACCACTAAAACTAAAATGACCGCTAAAAGGTTTGCAATAACTCCATGTGAACAAACTGAAACAAACTTCCTCGAGAGATAAAGAATCCACAAGTAAAATAGCAAAATGTTTGTTAAAATGATACAATAATGTAGACTCTACATTTATATTTTAAAACAATTTTAAAACTTTCACTTAAGTTTACAATGAGGTCACTCACTTGGCTCTTTTGACTGGTCCATGCAATTTTTGACCTTTTTTCTCTCTTTCGTCGTGTCTTTCATTTTCTTTTTGCTCTCTTTCATGGTGGAAATCAAAGGTGGGACGTGGTATCTTCTCTGAAGCGGAATGCTCATGTTTGTTTGCTTCATCCGCCTTTCTGTCAAAGATGCCATGCTCGATGCTCACGGCTAACTTTGTTCAAAACAAGTGTTTGACACATTAAGTGCACGTTGCTTGTTGTTTTAAAATAATCGTTAATCCATTTAAGAGTTTTAAATTAGATATTATAAGGCTACAAAAGTAATAATACGGCAGTCCAAAAGTCCAAGCCGCCCAACTAGTTGAAAGCTAAGCCGAGTCTATGAGCGTGGTGACGCATCTCCATGGAAACAACGCTCCTCCCATGCAAAGGCACGTAGGCATTACGGAACAATGTACATAACCAGCACATAGACATAAGATAGAAAATAGACAGACATGTATGTTATAGAAAATAAAATAAAATTCACGTGAGGCGAAATTAAAACACTATATAAAGTAACCACATACATTAAAAACGTACAAGATTTTGAGCTACTAGAACAGTTCAGTTGTGATCCATAGAAAAGATAGTGTGTGGTGTAAATGTAAACATTGATTTGTGTCATATTAAAAATGTTTTGATAGCTTTACAAAGCTCTGCAGACAAACAAACAAATTATTGCAGAATCAATTAATTCATTCCTATTACAGGCATTAATTCTATGCTCTTTGCTAATGGTTATTGAGCAAGGTAGACTTAAAACCCTGTACCTGTACATAGAAAACTGTCTCAATGTGCTGCAGGGTCCATCAATGCTGAATGATTTTCAGAATATATTTTTGGCTCAAAATCACACGACATATCAAAATTAAATATGATGTTTAATGGGGTAAAAGTGAACATTTTTCTTTCAAACATTTCATGTTTTTACTATTCTAGCGTTTAGGAAATATTCAAGCCAAAACAAACGGCATAGATTAAAAACATACTGTTAGGAGTGATGTTTATTGTGTATATTTAAGTTTAATTTCTTTAACATGCTGTTTAAATCGAAACTACCTCTGAATACAAAACTAAGTGGAAATTTTAATTTAAAAAGTTTTATATTTCAATATGATTGGATAGAAACGAATAGTTCCCAAGCAGAAACCAATTTTAATTGGTTATTACTAATAGCTCCCGCCTCTTTTCTTGGCATTCCGGGTTTTTAATTGGCTGAAACTGAAGTCTCAGTGAATGATGAGTGACGTCACATTGAAAGTTTGACGTCGCAAGTCTATCGGCCAGCTGGTCTCGCTCGCGTCACTCCCTATGCCAGCTGATCGCAGACGCCGGTGAACGTGCGGCTGAACAGGGGCAACCCCAGTGAGGTGAGGAATTGTGCTATTTTAATTGTTTTACTTTAACCCGCTTTCTTCTCTTTCCTACAGACTGCTTCCTTTGGGATTTAACGTTATTAGCTCGAGGGAAATGCGACGTGATTCAGCCTTAGGTGGGGCGGAAAAGATCCAACGTTCAACGTTTTCATGTTCGGTTGATCACAAATATTAAACAGATATATTAAACAGATTTCTCCATATTATCTGAGTCGGGCGGAGGCCATTACATAAGTTTCATATCGTTAAAGCGACTTTCAGTCCTCTTTCCACGCGTCTCAGTTTATTCGCCGCAACAGTTAATGTCTATCAAGGGTGTAAAATGTTCAATTGCTCTTCAGAAACGAGCCGGGTAAAGATAAGAGATGTACACGATCACGTTTCTCAGTATCAGTTCTGCATTGATGCCACTTTGCCTAATGCTAAAGTATGTTTCCTGGTTCTGTTGGGTAAGAGAACATCCTTATGTAATTCATTCACCTCTAAACAGGAAATCAAAGTGGATTTTGCACGAGGAGTGACGTCAGAATATTTTTATGGTAATTTGAGACTATTAAAAAGTTATGCTTTCAATATGTTCACTATTCAAAACTTGACTAAATATTGCATTGATTTTCCCATTTGGTAGAAATATTCAATAAATATTTGTGTATTTTTGTATTGTGTACATAAAAATCTCATGGTTTCAAAGGATGCAATGCATCCTATAGTTCTACTTCTAGAATCAGTGTCTAAATGTGTAAATAAAATGCCCGGTAGTTTTAACATGGTTATACCGTAAAAAAATATGAGTGAAGTGACACTGCCGATAAGTATGGAATCGCCATGGTTTTAGATCTCTGCCACGAGAGCAGCGATGGTCATCTTCTCTCTGTGTAAGCTCCCACAGCAAACTCAAGCAGCATTCCACACACTATCTGTAGTTTGAAAGGCGTGAAATTAGTTATCACTATCTCATGTGATAGGATGTTCTGTTCTAGAGAGGTAGTGTAAAGGAATTCGAGATTATGGCTTCTGATAATAAAAACAAGGAATACTGGAAAATGCTAGATATTTTTATAGGAATAGTTTGCCAATGTTTGATCAATTATACTCCTACACAATATCCATTACTAATTCATATATTACAAAGTAATGCAACCTTTGCACACTTTAAAATGATTTTTAAATGTTAATTTCTTATTGCAAGTGATCTGTAGGGTTAGGGTCTATCTTATAATCTCAGAGCCTTAATGTAATTTGTTTGTGCTATACATGCATGGTTTTTTTTATCCATTGTGTGTCTATTTAATCATGATTGTTTTTTCAATCTCAAGAAACTTTTTTTTCTTGACTTTATCTGAAAATGTCAACTTTTTAAGCCTTTATTTTTTCACTATATAAACAAAACAATCTTCATTTTTTTTTATTTGTTGAAATCTGTGCTCCATGTGGCAATTAATGAGCTAGGACGCATGTAAATTATATTTAAACATGTTTTGTTAATTAAAATGGAATGTAGTTGGTGATTATTCAGATCATTGCATAATAAAATGGCCACCATGTTGCACAATCTATAAGAAGTCAGTGCCCGGTCACACCAGATTTAGCCTCAGGCCTAAAGCAAAGCCAGGGAGAGCTTGCCTATTGCTCTGGAATCACTAGGCCGAAGGATGTTAATGGTGGACCTCCATTCATTGATTACATTGGCTGAAGATGAGCTGTGTGGTTGATTCACATGCAAATGATTCAGATGATAATGCTTGAAATGTGGTACCATGAGTGACCGTTTACTGGCTAGCGATGCCAGCTAACAAGCTAACCCTAATATTTCCCTCTTCTATTGATGCACTGCAGCATGTTCAGGCAGAATTGATCAATACATTGACCACTGATGGGTGGAACCAGATGTGCAAACAGTGTTCTTTTCAGTTATTAGAACCATTAGTTATTAAAAACAGTTGTTTGACAAATATGAAATGGATTTTATTTATTCATTATTATTAGTTTTTTATTTTTTTTTTTTCAGAAAATGAAGCACAACTGTATTTAACCTGATAATGTTGCATTTTGATCATTTCTAAACAATTACGACTGTTAAACACGTTGAGGCTGTTTATTGTATATTTGGGTTTTTGCTCAGTAGGTAATTTAAGTCAAGCTTGATGAAGATGAAACATGATTTTATTCAGACAGTTGGTGATTGGTCTGTGTTGACCGTAAACGACCTGTCTGTGTTGCTCTCTCAAGGCCTCCACCCAGAGCCTGCTGATTCATGCCTGTGAGCGAGTGTGTGCATGTGTTGGGCTGCCGGAGGAAGGCACAAGGCAGGGGTAGCTGGCAAACAGATAGCCAGAGACAGATCTAGATCTTGAGCAAGACAGTTCGAGTTGTGTGACCAGAAGTCGCAGGATTCAGAGTTTGTGAAGTGGAGAATGCTGACTCTTCAAAGAGGAGTAGCACAAGCCGGAATGTTCTGATTGTCTTATTGAGGATTCCTGGAATGGCAGGAATTCTTAGGATGGGCTTCTTCAACTTTGCTCTTGATTAACGAAACATTCGGTGCATTGACCGTTTTGGAAGGAAAGGTTTGCAGTTTTGTGCATTTTTTTTTTCTGTGGATTACAAATACCACGCCATACACTTGCCTTGGAACATGTTGAAAGAGAGAAATTGGAAAGGCTTAAAACTTATTGATTGTGCATGCCATAACAAAATCAAACCAGTTAAAGAAAAAGGGATTGATAAAGGGAAATATTTTCTTTGCCGGATTTCTGGACACGTTGGTATTGCTTGAAATGTTCAAGCAGACCTTAGTGCAAAACGAATGTGTATAGAAATCCTCCTCGAAACCCTCTGGTAATTGCTTGGAGTATTATTGTTTCATGGGGTTCTGTGCTCAAAAAGTCTTTGAATTTCACAAGTGGTGCTCGCTGCAGAGCCAAATGGGAGGAGCTAGAGCTCTAGCTCCCCCTCGCTGGATCTAGTGGGCGGGACTTGACGCGCTATCAAGCGCCACCAAGTGGCTGTTAATGTTAGTGCGAGTTCAACCGTAATGGAAGTAAATGCTTGTGTTGATGCGCAAGATGCTGGCATAGATAATATTTTTGTCTAATATTGGTAATGATTATGATTGATGATTTTCATACAATGTGTACAATTCCATGTCCCACTGTGAATACTTATGTAAATATTTGATAAGTAGGGAATGTGAAAGCTTACTATCTGTGCATCCTGCTTTAATTTTTGTCCACCACATTAATCTGTGGGTTATTTGTGAACTAATCTGAATAATCTGATTAATTAATGTAATAGATAATAATAATAATAAAAATAACGTTTGACTAATTTATGTAATCTGCCCATTTTTGTATGTAAATGTGAATGTATGATTTCCAAGAGGCTGGTTGTATTTTTTTTTTTAAATTTTATTATATTGTAAATTTAAATGTATTATTGGCTGTAATTTTAGATAGACTCAACCTTCATGTAAGATTTAGATTTTATATACATCTCAAAGTTCCGTTTATCTTTAAAGTACAGTTTGGATATCTTACCGTGCCATACAGGTTGTACAGTTCGAACGGACTGCCTGCGTCTGGACCTATGACGTATTAAGCCCCGCCCATTAGATCCAGCGAGGAGGAGCTGGAGCTCCAGTGAGGGGGAGCTAGAGCTCTAGCTCCTCCCATTTGGCTCTGCAGCGAGCACCTTCTCGAATTTCACGAACATAACTTGTGAAAATTTACAGCTGATTGTAGTTCAAAGTGGGTGTGGAAAATGGCTCTTTAGCACCACCTAAAGTTTGTCATAGGTGAATGAAATTTGGAACACGTGTAGGGTACCATAAGTAATATGGATTGGATTTCTTAAATCGACACGAAGTCAGCTATTTGACAAAACCTCTAAAAATGAGTACTTTTAATTTTTGCCATAAAAAAGGAAGTTGTTAATAATTCAGCCTTGCAAATTCCGATCGGGTTCAAATAGTTGGGTTCTAAATAGCAACCTATAGTGTCCGTTACAGTGCCACTTTGTTTTATACTGCTATTTCAGGCTGCGTACATGTTTGAAATTTGGAACACTTTTGATAGGGACCAAGACCTACAAAAAAGTCAAACTGACAGGAAATTATTTTTAATTTTTTTTATTTTAATACACTTCGTAAAGTTCCAGGCATTGTATATGTTCACCTGCAAACTCCAAAAGTCCTATCATATGGCATATGGAATGTTAAATTGCGAAGCTTTTTTAAATTTGTTAAACTATGCGCTCATGGCGGCCGTCGAAATTTTACATAATTCAGTCATACAACATCTGACTGTTCCAAAATTACCAATTATGTTAACAGACTGCACTAAACACATTTACATCCAACACTATCTGTCATAGCGCCGCATGGTGGTAACAGGAGGAACAACTTTCGACATTGATATGGTACTCCTTGTTTCCCACAACATTTCCCACAAACTTGCCCCCTTCCACTTATTTTTGCACATTCACGTGAGATGAAGGGGTGTCCCAATTCTTTGGGCTAAATACACCTCCACACTTCAAGCAGAGATGCCGCGATGCTTGTCGATTTGTTACTTGAAGATTAGCTTTATTTCTCTCACTAGCCCTTAGTCGTCCCCTTGAATCTGATTACTTTGGGGAAAAGTAAGTGGGACGCCCCAGGAAGCCGTATTGGGGTAGGGTTTTGTGGTGAAAATGGAATGCAGACCTTAAATAACCATATTTGTGATTAACCTCAATATTTTTTTTGTGGCAGGGTTGCTTTGGAGGTTGAAGAGAGATAACTTGGCTGACTGACTGTAGTTCTTCTCTGGCAAACTTTATGACTGTTCTTACACTAAAGCTGCCAGCTGAAGAACTGTTGTCGTCAGCTCTACTCAGCCCTGAACACTGTGGGATTCCCTTTACCTAGTTCACCTCCGCTGGAAATATTTGCTCATGATGGTTTATATCTTTTCTGGAAACAGGATAATTCCATTAAAATTGGAACATTTTGTGTTTCTGCATGTCAACCGTGCAGTTCATGCAAGAAGGCCCAAGAAAACACAGGAAGATTGTGCTGCTTTACCAAAAGAGAAGATAAAAAACCCCAACAGCTACCTCAAGAGACTTCAGGCTTTTATTGGTGTGTGTGTGTGGGGGGGGGGGTTATTATTGTATTATTAAAAAGTGTAAACAAAGTTGTTTGTTAAATGTCTAGCCATCAGTGGAAAAATGCTTTCTTTTATCATATTCTCTGAAAATTAGACAAGAAATCCAAACTTTTGCTCTGGTATGTAAACTTATGAGGGCAACTCTACTTATGTTACAAAGCAATGGCTTGACTTGAAAGATGTAGAGGACGTTATACCCATTACCCATATATGTCTATAAAAAAACCATGAGGGGAGAAGTCAATTTTTTAAATATATATTTTTTGCTGTTATTTGGAACAAATAGGATGATTATGATGCCAGGGAGAGATGTGGGTAGACTGCATGAAAATAGCTCACTGAACATGCAGCTCCACCCATTGAATGTGAAGCCCCGCCCATGTGTCATCTCATTTGTTGTACTCCCTAGCTCAAAGCCTAATAAGCAAGTCACACTAACAAAAAAATTCCATTGACTTTAATGTGATCACGTGCAGTGAGATTAAGTTTCTGCCTGCGCAGTACGATTCTGGATTGTGTTCCGACGGAAAGTTCAGCTGGGAGTAACTTTGACCAGTGATATCAGGTCACGTGACGTGTTTTGACCACACCATTGGGGAGGTCAGATCCGTGAGCTTTTTTTATTCCACAATATGATCAAATGTACGTTTTTAGGACGTCAGATTTGCTTTAAAGTAGATTAGAGAGCATGCTGTTACTATTTTAGACGATTTAGAAGTGCGCATCCTCCCGAGTACGTATTTTAAGACCACTTTTGTCCAAAAGGTGTGCTAAGGCCGTCGCATTTTCCATAAAATGCACCCTTGAAGTGTGTCCTTTCACCTGAATTACGAGGATCCATCGCGACAATTCTTCGTGGCCTCAGATATCCCATAATGCTTTGCAATATTATTATTTTTTTCATTAGAATCAATACAAAACATACTTGTATTTTATTTACATGTAAGTAACACATTTTTTATTATATAAAATTTGAGTAGAGGATACTCAAGCTTTAAATGCTGGTATGGATATGCGAATTGTAAAATATTATTTTATAAACATTAACACATAAAGCCAACTAAATAAGTATTGGTGGATGTCATTATGTTTTAAGAAGCAGACAAAGGAGTTTATAAAACTTGTGAAAACAGAATGAAGCTAGACGGTTATACTGGTTTAAATTAAACACAACATAAAATAGAATATAAATGTGACCAATGCAATCAAAATGAAAATACAGAGCATGTTTTAAAACAATGTATTAAAAAATAAATTGAGCAATAAAAATATAAAAGAGTCACTTAAAGAAAAATATTAATAATACAAGAACGTTTCATTCATTTCGGGATCCAAACTACTGATCCAGCAGGTGGCGCTAATGCACCGTAAACTCCCAAAAAGCAATAGAAGAAGAATACGATGCTAGACCGTCCTGTTTACCAAGGGTTTATGTAGTCTTTGGAGGATCCTCCCAAGCCATAGCATTGGAGACTGGGTAGGAAGGATTCTACGAAGGTTTTAAGAACCTGGGTTGGGACATAGCTCGCGACTAGCACGGAAGTGATGTCATGATTGAACATTCAGTGGGTGGGGCTTCTGCAGTCAGGGTACTTGGGACGAGGAGTCTAGACTACTACATAACCATAAATTCACTGTCAAGAGGTTCTTGTGATGATGAAGCTCTTCCTGAAGAAAGAGCAACAAGGAGTTAGAGAGTGCTGATTGGTGCATTTGGACCAATCCATCTGTCAAGAGAAGGGGGGGGGGGGTAATATTCATTCATTTATCTTCGTGCTCGCTTGATCCTTTTCGGGGTCACGGGGGTGGAGCCTTGGAGAAGTCGCCAGTCCATCGCAGGAGGGGCTTAATCTGGTTCATTTAAATTACTTAACTTTCTGATTGCTCTTGAAGACATCACTGCAGATGATATTTAAATATACATATATATATACATATATATATATACACATATAATATATAAATATTATAACAAGATACAGGCGTTATGTTGCATTTGTGTTCATGTGCTGCATATATATAAGACTTCACGTGTTTGCTGCGTTTTGGGTTTTTATCCATGTTTTTAAGAGATTCCCGTATTCTCAATATTTGTTCAAAATATAATTCAGTAACGTGACACTAGAGGGCGTCAGTTACTAGCTTGTTTATCAGACAGCTACTGTTCATATAATTGTAACAAAATAGTTAAACTTTTTAAATTCCACACAGACTGTGTATACATAACCCCATATTTTTTGAAATTATGACATTATTTCTTTCTATAGTCTTAAGTATTTATTTATTTATTTATTTTTTTTTTGTGAAATGTTGGCCAACTGAAGAGTATGAACATGTAGAGCACTCAATACTTGTGGCTCCTCTTGCCTGCATTACTACAGAAATGCAGTGTGAACATTCCTTGGGTCATACGAGAGCCCAGGTTGCTCTGATAGTGGCCTTTAGCTCTTCTGCATTGTTGGGTCTGGTATATTGCAACTTCCTCTTCACAATAACTCTTCCCTTTTCCACAAGGTTAAGATAAGGTGAGATTACTGGCCAATTAATAACCGTTATACCATGGTACTGGGACTTAAACCAGGCACTGGTCACTTTGGCACTGTGCGCAGGTGCCAAGTTCTCCGTTTCTATAAAGCCCTAGGAACCATCCAGACCTCGGACTTCAGAAAACATAGTGGACCAACATCAGCAGATGACATGGCACCCCAAACTGAAAGTGGAAACTATGCAGAACTTCAGGCAATGTGAAGTCCGTGACTCTCCTCTCCTCTCCAGGTTCTGGGTTCAATGAAAGTGCAAAACTTCCTTTCCTTTGAGACCATGACTTTAGACCACTGCAGTGCTGTTTGTCTTTTTCAAGAGGAGCTGGACAAGGAACGCAAAATGAAGTATTACAGAATAAAGTTTTTTTTATTTCTGCAAAAGTTTATTGCAATTCATTTGGCACAAATGCAAGTTTATATTTTTAAACACAAATATGGCCGTTAGTTGTATATTTATATGGTTTATAAAAATAATTTTTTATTTTACGTTTATACTTTTTCACAGTTATTGATATATTTTTGCTTTTGCAGTGTATTTTCATATTATTGAACGCAAATATAATTAATTTAGATGTATTTTAGTTTATTTGGAGACTATATGTTCATATTGATGTATTTTTGATTTTGCAAAACGCAAACATGGTTATACTTTTTAAATTAATTTCGTTTTTCACTTTTATAATTGACACTGTATTCACGGGCTGATCATTTCTTTATAGGGAATTGTACAGGTATGGTGATTGATCTGCAGCCAATCACTTCAGAAGTGATAAGATTAGGGAAAAATAAAATAAAATTGAGAATCCATGAGATCAGAATCTGTGCTGCACATTAAGGAAAGATCCATCAATAATAAATGCGTCTCCGTGCAGCGCGCCCTCCCCGTGCACAATAACCGAGCAGCGCGCTCAGAGCCAGACCCCCTTCTGGATCGGACTCGAGAAGTATGGCACTTTAGTCTGATTTGAGTGTTAAATAATTGTAAACCTCTTCCCGAATGAAAGCGTGTGTTTAGCATCTAATCCGCGAGATGGCCATCAACACGGACGCGCCTCGTGCCGCTGACGCTGCGCTGCACTCCTCGGAATTCGGAGACACTCAGAAACTTCTGGACACCTCAGACAAACAGCTGAAAAGAGAACTGAGCCTCGCCGAATCTGAAACACACCTCGCTAGCTACCATGAACCGCAACCGGGGGAGAACACAGTGGTCACAGAGTCCACGATGCCTCGCTCCGAGTCGCGGGTGAGTTTCAGCCGAGTGTCGTCGCCGGCGCCCGGTGGCCGCGAGCCCCGCAGCTTCATGTGGATGGCGGTGATCTCGTGCTTCTGTCCAGCTGTTCCCATCAACATATTTGCACTTTACTTCGCACATATGGTGAGTACTTTTAAAGTAAATATGTTACAAAAATAGAAATTATTGTTTTACCATAAAAAAGTACTTTTACCATTATTTATATAACTGTAATGGGCGGTTGAATGTATTTTACCGTAAACAATTTTTTTTTTGCTTTTAAGAGCACAAAACTTTCTTTTCTAAAAGGCACTTTTAATCCATCATACCGGTCTGTGTCCACCTTGACTCTGATCCAGGATTACAGAACAAATATTGGCTTCACCACATGCGGCCAACCCAGTCTTTGTTTTTGGGAAATGACAACATATCTAATTCCTCTGCCTACCCTGAGCGATTATTATCTCCAGTCTCCTTTATATCAAAGTTTTATCCATGTTCTCTCACATATAAATGATTAAAAAATGTAAATTCCTTTTCCTATTTTCTTTTAATGTTGTACAATAGTCAATGGCAATATCCAGGATAAACTGGGCTCTCCCAAAGTTTTGTATTGAATGCTGCTACTGTGCACACATTGGCTATAGACATAACATGAATAAAAAAGGTTTCCTTTATATCGTCTAAATATACATTACAAAATTGCTTATAAGTAATATTCCCTAACCAACCACTTTTCTAGTACCGGGTTGAACCCCTTTGGCCTTCAGAGCTGCCATAGATTCGAGTAATTTGTTTAGTCCATATTCATATGACAGGCCATTTGAGTACAGTGAAATCATTGTCATGTTCAAGAAACCAATCTCACTCTTCATGACAAAGCAATTTGGAAGTGGATCAGAAGATGGGCAACTGGTCATAAAGGGATGGTCAGCAACGATACTGTTGTCTTGCCCAAAGTGTTCCAAGAAATGATCCGTTGATACAAGGCAAGATAGATCCATGTTTACGTTTAGTTGATGACAAATTCCGACCAGGCAACGTTACCCATCTGCCTCAAGGTTTGACCGGTTGTACGGTCATGCAAACTTGGATTATATCGACTGGTTATTTGAGCCATACTCCTCTACCCTCAAGCATCAACAAGGCATTTGCACACACAGAACTGCAACTCTGTGGATATTTTCTCCTTTTCAGACCATTCTCTGTAAAATCTAGAGAAGGTTGAGTGTGAATATCCCAGTAGATCAATGGTTTCTGAAATTGTCAGACCAGCCCATCTGCCACAAACAACCATGCCATGTACAAAGTCTCTTAAATTTCTTCCCCATTCCCGAAGCTGGGTTTGAACTGCAGCGGATCGTAGTGACCAACATGCTAAATGCATTGACTTGCTGCGATGTGATTGGCTGAATAGTAGGGATGTAACGGTATCAAAACTTCA